>JAHPZR010023763.1:45000-73796 GCA_019787425.1 Platygyra sinensis
TGTGAGGAAATATCCTTTCCCTCTTTTTCCAGAAAAATGCTGATGTCAGCGTTTTTGTTGAGATTCAAGGCTAATTATCTTGAAAAATTGCGTGGCTACCCCCATCTTTCTTTGTGGATTCCAATAGCCCTTGCAAAGATCCACTTTATCCGCGTGGTCTTAACTTGGCGCAAAAACCTTTGTTTTTAGTAGGCACCGTCCTTAAGTCGTCTTGCATGCAGGCAAAATTTGCAACCTCCAGTAACATAAACATTACACAAAAACGGCTAGACTTTTTACGCCAATTGAAGGGTAAGATATCAGCTTGTGCTGCCGTGACTCCAGAAAGATAAAAGCATGAATTTTTGTAATGTACGTCTTTTACCGCGTGCCAAATACAGTTCAAGACCACAACTGATATAACAACAACGACTTCAGTGAAATAAATCGTTCGAGCCGCTTCGGAGAGTGCAATTTCACCTTTTTGAAAAACTCACAAGTGCAAATTAATTTCAAATTGAACGAGAAAAACTGTATGGTTACTTATTAATAATACAAACATGAAAAAATTCACGCGGGAAAAGTGCCAGAGGACGTTTACTTTTATCTCAGCGGAATGATCGAAGTGTAAGTTACAAACTTCGCGAATCTAAAATCCAGGCACAAGGGCGGGGGGGGAGGGGTGGGATCCACGGCATGGTTCACGAACGGAAAAAATTAAAGATCGCCGATCACGGACATAAATTTTTCGCTTTCCCGAATCACGAAAATGAAAGACGAAAAATTATCATCTGCAAATTTAACTAGAAGATTCTCATTAGTATTAACAGCTTTGATATCGTTAATAAAAATAGAAAATAAGACCGGCCCCAGAACTTTACCTTGAGGAACACCCCTATTTACAGAAACATATTCAGTACGGTACCCATCGACAACAACTCTCTGATTTCTCTGATCTAAGAAACTAACAAGTCAATTAATGATAAATTATATGGATTAATGCCGCCGGGAGAACTTGTTTCAATTTCCAACAGAGGATATTGTGTGATACAGAGTCGAAGGCCTTACAAAAGTCAAAAGAAAAAATTCTGGCAAAATCGGCGTTACCATCAAGCCACTTTAACTTAACCATGTATGTTGTCATTTAATCAATGCCATAGTGGAGTTATGGCCTCCACAATAGGCAAACTGATCTAAATCGATATAATCGCTGCAAATACTGGAAAGTCAAGGCTCCATATTGCAAATTGCATGTCTTGGTCTCTCTCGATAGAAGACTCTAACCATTCGGACGACACGCGTCTCAAAATCACCTAGAATTGAGTGGTGAAATCACGAATATCGGCTGTTAAGTTCCTATAATATAAACAATCAAGAGGCAAAGTTTGACAAAAATCGCAGGGCAGGTTCTATTTCAGTGGAATGACCTTAAATGCAAAGATATCGCTTTTCCGTGTAAACTAGTTTGAGAACATACGGTCCTTTGGAGCGAGTACCTAGCAAATAATCTTAAATTAGTTAACATATCTTGAGATGGATACCAGGGCTTGAAATAAAAATACACATCTCCTAGTTCATTTTTGTGATTCAAAAGGGATGCAATTTAGTTTATAGCAATTTTCTGTCGATTGTTTCATTTCATTTCGGGCTCATGTTAGCTGAACCATGATTTTTCAATAAATAGCGTACTTCTTTAACAAAATGGTATTCTCGCGTCTAGGGAGTTCGACATTCACCCGACCCGCAGAAAGCCTCGCCTTGGATGTGGAAACATCAACAGAGGACGAAGATACCTAGCTTACGGCACCCTCTTTTACTACGAGAAAACATTCGAAAAGTTGGGATTCTTTCTGACTCGTAAATCATGGGTTGTCCTTCTTCTGTCGCTTATGGTCGTCTTTTTTAGCTGTCTAGGATTCATTCACCTTCGTGTCGAGCTTCCCTCTGCTGAGCGCTTCACTGCGACTGACAGCCAATCCAGGAAAGACTTACATCATGCTGCACAGTTCTTTCCTCTTCTTGAAGCGCGTCAAGAACAGATCATCATGTTTCCTAAACATGGCCAAGATATCCTGAGTGACGATTGCTTGAAGGAAGCTGTTCTCGCCCACCACACCATAGTAAACATTAGTGGCTACAGTGAAATGTGCTCCAGGCAATTGCTTCCAGACAAACCAGCGGACCGAGACTGTATCATCAGCAGTCCTCTCGAATTAGCTGGCACTCAGTTTGAAAATCTGGAGAACCTTTCTTCCATTTTGGTTGGTGAGTTGGCGAATTCCACCGTCATTCTCTCCTCAGGCAAAACTTTCAATTCTTCCTTCAAGCGATTGTTGAATAATTTTAAAGTTCAACGGAAAACAGATCCACCAACTGCTCAAGCCGACGCTCTTCGCATTATCTACTTCCTTAAAAAGACAAGCAGTAGAGAAGAAGACGAAGCACTTTTGAACTTTGAAATATCTTTTGAGCGTCTCCTCTCATCGCTGGGACGTCACTTGAAATGTGCAGAACTCGTCTTTATGACTGGGAAAACAAGAAACGATGCATTGGAAAGCGTTTTGACAGTGGAATTATGGCCACTTTATGGTACAGCAGTGGCAATGACTGTTCTTGTCTTCACTCTCATATTTCTTTCCTCTGGTAATCTCAGTTGCCAAGCAACAATGTTTCTGATGATTTCGTCTATTGTATTTCCATTGACCTGTTCTGCGGGTATCATCTCAATGACCAACACATCCCTTTTCCCAACTGCATTGTTTATTCCCTTTTTGCTTGTAGGAAAAGCAGCCTCAGACACAATACTATTTCTGGTAGAATGGCAGCGGCAAAAGAAAGTGCCATCACTTGAACATCGAGTCACCTGCTGCTTTACTAGAGCGGGACTCCTTACTACATTTTCAGGGCTGTGTGGAACTATTCTTTTCGGAATTGCGATCAAATCTTCCTTTGATGCGATTTCAGATTTTTTTGTGGCAACACTGGTAGCCTATGTATTGGTTTCATTGGCGACCTTTGCGGTTACAGTCATTTTATTGATGTATTTTGAAAGCGGTTTGGAGAAATTGAACACTCCTTGTCTGCTATCAAATAGAAGAAGATCTTCAATAACTGGCGTTGGAAGCTTAGAACAAGGAGTCGTGCAATGGCCAAAATCGAAACTTCGACGCATCGTAAAAGGCCTTACACGGATAACAACGTCCCATGCTGGAAAAGTTTTGTCAGTTTTCATTCTTCCCTGTATATTATGTTTGTGTGTATTCTCTGCTTTAAAACCTGATGAGCGAATGAACACCACCGAATCACTCAGTCAACTTGATCATTTCAAACGGTTTAGTGAGGCGCAACTAAAGTACTTTGGTCAAGAAAGCGATACAAGCATCATATTCTCGGAGAAAATTGACTATTCACAGAACACTGTACAGGATCAAATAATAAACCTTTGCGTGGAACTACAAGAAGCTTACTTCAACAAGGGGAAATCACTGTGTTGGATGGCAGCCTTTCGGCAGTGGAAACAACATCAAAACGAGACCTGTTCAAACTCAAACTTCTACCAGTGCTTGAACCGGTTCCTTGATCAAACCCACAACGGCCAGTTTCGACAAGACTTACGTCTCGAGGATACGGAGTCTCAAGCTAGAATTCTGGCATCTCGAATTCATCTCAAGATAGAACTACATAACCGCTTTCGAGAAGACAGACGATCACTAGAGAAACTTAGAAAACATTTGCTGGAACAGTCTTTTCTGGAAGCAGTACCAGTCTCCGAGAAATTTTTTGATCTTGACGACCTCTTCTTGTTGGAACGAGAAGTAGTCATCACAGTTTTCATAACTGCCACGGTGGTAGTCTTCGTGTTTTCTCTATTCTCAAACACAAGTGTCGGAATTAGTCTCTTCCTGGCAGCAACATTTGGTTTTCTCGTGTTAGAGGCAGCAGCTATAATGCAGGCGTTTGGAATTTCTCTGAATCACATTTCCTTTGTATCTCTTTTTATGACAGTGGTGTTATCTTTGAATTTCAGTAATCTGGTGGCTAATTCTTTCACGTTTTCAGCAAAGTTAACAATACGAGATCGGATAGTCGAGGCCCTCTGCTGTGTTGGGAGGTCTGTGATAACTGAAGCATTCATATTAATATCAGGATCAGTTTCACTGGGGTTTGTTTACCCAAGTCTTACTGAAATTTTCCATCGTCTTGTCCCGCTAGTCGTTATTCTGGGGGTGACTCACGCTCTTGTTTTCTTTCCGGCAATAATCGCTCTGTTCCTCCAGTTGGTGCACAGTTTTGATGATGAAAGTGACATACATAGAGAACCAACCCCCAAGGAACAAAACAACAAAGTATCGTTGCAAGTACGAAATGGCGATATACATCACCTCAGGTCTAAACGCCCTGGAATTTCAGTCGTTGGTATCAGCTGCAGATTTCCCGGAGCAAAGAGCAAGGACGAGTTTTGGCATTTACTTGAGCAAGGAAAGAGTACGATTACTGCGTTCCCCGAGAACAGACCGGAGCAACATAAGGCCTTCTTAGAGTACTACAATCCAAAACGGTTTGTTACAGGACGACATTCTGTTCTCAATGGTTCCTACTTAGAAGAAATAAAATACTTTGACAACAAGTTCTTTGGTATATCTGATCAGGAAGCCCGTGGAATGGATCCTCAGCAACGAATTCTGCTACAAGTCGTGTATGAGGCCATTGAAGATGCTGGCATGCGACTTGAGGATCTTCAAAACTGTAGAACAGGGGTGTTTGTCGGCGTCATGAACACTGATCACTCCAGGCTCGCATCAGATCCATCCCATTACAACATAATGGACCAGTATGCCCCGACAGGAAGCACATTGTCTATTATCGCCAATAGGGTGTCCTTCTGTCTAAACTTGACAGGTCCAAGTTTGGTCGTTGACACCGCATGCTCTTCATCCTTAACTGCGCTCAAAATCGCCTATGACAACCTGCACAATAACGAGTGCGACATAGCCATCGTTTCTGCACCTAACATTATCCTTAGTGAGATGGTGCAAATGGCATCCAGCTTAGGTGGACTCCTTGCCCCTGACGGACGTAGTAAAAGTTTTGATGCTTCAGGAGATGGCTATGGACGAGGAGAGGGTTTCGCAGCAGTTATTTTGAAGATGTCACATGCAGCTTTAAATGACAAAGATGACGAATACTGCGAGATCGTTGCCTGTGGAATGAATAGCGATGGGCAAAACGCTGTACCAATGACCGCTCCAAGTTCAAAGATGCAAGCTGAACTATCCAGAAGGGTTCTAGAGCAGTCAGGAGTGGATCCAGAAGATGTTGATTTTTTTGAGGCGCATGGCACTGGCACCGCAATTGGAGATGTGGTAGAGATTGACTCGATAGCTGGTACCTACAGCAGGCGTACAGCAACCTCCAAACGTAAATTAAGGATTGGTTCTGTTAAGTCAAACCTCAATCATACAGAATCTACTTCTGGTCTTGCTGGGCTAATCAAGGTCGCCCTGATGATTAAAGAGAAGAAATATGTACCAACTGTTGATATAAATGTGCTGAATCCCAAGCTTAAGCTGGAAGAAAACGAGTTTGTTGTCCAACAAACCACTGAACCATGGATAGCCCAAAAAGGAAAACTCCGGATAGCAGCATTAAACTCGTTTGGTTTTGGTGGATCAAACGTTCATCTCATCATTAGGGAAGTTCCCTCAAAGCACTGCTCGAATGGAATGGGCGTTAATCGCTTAAACAATGTCCTCACCTTGTCAGCACGCTCAAAAGAAGCTCTACAAAAGATGGCAAGACTTTACTCAGAATGGATCAAGACTAATGTACAAGATATGGATGAGCGTTTTGTTGAAAATCTATGCTACTCTTTGAATGAACGACGCAGTCAATTCCCACATCGACTGGCCCTTGCTTTTGGTTCCAGAGCGGAAGCATCCAATTCTCTAGCGAACTACGCTGAAGACTCCGTGGGTTGGGATAAGTTGGTTTCCTACGCAGAAGTGAAATCCAATGATGGAAAGCTCGTTTTCATGTTTGGTGGTCAAGGCTCTCAGTGGTATGCGATGGGAAGACAGTTAATTGAATGTGAAGTTGTCTTCAGAGAAGCTGTTTTGACGGTGAGTAATTTACTCAATGAGCTGGGTATGAAGTGGTCGCTCATGGACGAGCTGATGGCTCCGGAGGACATTTCACGAGTTTCAGAAAATTACATTGCACAACCAGCCACTTTTGCTATCCAGTACGCAACAGCAAGTATGCTTATGTCCTGGAAAATCCATCCATCCGCCGTCATTGGTCACAGTTTAGGAGAGTTTGCAGCTGCCTGTGTTGCTGGGATCATAACAGTCAAGGAGGCTGTTCAGTTGGTACTGGCTCGCTCAACTCTACAAGAAAAATCACCTAATAATGGTGGTATGGCGGCTTTAGGCATGTCTGAGGAAGACGCCACGGCATTACTGATGGACCTGAAGTTAAGTGCCACACTGGACATCGCTGCAGTTAATGATGCAAAAAGCGTCACAGTGTCAGGGGAAGCTCAGTCAATCGAAACCTTGGGTCAACACCTAAATATGCACGCCAAAGACATCTTCTGGCGCGTTCTTGGAACTAAACGTGCATTCCACAGCACCCATATGGAACCCATCAGAAAGCCTTTTCAAGCAACTATGGAACGCATCAAGCTAAACCCGCAATTGTCGAAAATTCCAATTTACTCTACCGTTGAGGGTGACGTTCTCCCAGGTCAGAAGTTTAACGGCGATTACTGGTGGCGCAATATTCGCTGTCCAGTCCAGTTCTATCCAGCTATGAAGCACCTGATACACGATGGTTACAAGCAGATTATTGAGATCAGCACGCAGCCCATTCTGGCCCACTATGTGAAACAGATTGCTAGTCAAGAGAATCTTAGTAAGCAAGAAACTCCTATTGTCGTGGCAACTCTTCCTCGCAAGAGAGTGCCTGTCAAAGACCAACACCGGTGCTTTCTTCAGAATACAGTTTGTACGCTGTATACAATGGGATTGTCTATAGATTGGTCTCTCGTACAGAACAATCCATTAGCCAGGTTTGTCCGTTCAGTTAACTACCCATGGCTGGAAAGGAAGTTTTGGCTCAGCGACAATCCGCCTCAAACCATAATCCCTCCAATTGGTGTTGAGGAAACCACAAGGAAGAACGCCCATCCCTTTCTAACAAAAGTGAAGATGACCGAGCCGTATTCAGGCCTTCACTGCTGGGAGACTGAGATTGACCTCCATCGTTTTCCTGCTCTAAAGGATCATTCTTTTATTCTGGGGGGTGCTGTGATGCCTGGAACTGCCTACGTGGAAATGGCCTTTGCCATGGTGAAGGACAAATTTGTGGATGTTCACTGCTTTGAACTTACTGATGTGAAGCTTTTAAATGTTCTTACCCTTCCCGAAACGCAGGTAGTTATCATTATGTGCACAAAATTGATAGAGTGTGTCGAATTTCAATCTCTGTTTTTGCAAGATATAAAAGCCACATATGATGTGCCAAACTTGGTTAAATTTCCTTTATGCACTTTTAGGTTCGGTACTTACGATTACGTTTGCAAAAGGAGGACAAAATTGACAAGGCTCAGTTCTACATTACTAGCTTACAGGATGACCAGTCCGAGATCGCTCTGAGTAGCGGGAACATTTCATTGGATATGCTGCGTGGACGCGAGAAATTTGAAGTCAAAGGTATTACTATAACTAAAAGTTTTTCGAATAAGTTGATAAACCAATCTTAAAGTGCTACTACGACCAACGAAACAATTCTATTTTTCTTTGGATTTCGGAACTATGTTAACTAACTACTAGCTGACCAAAGTTCAAAGTTCTGATTTTAAAAAGACACCTGTTTGTTTTAACCGGAATTTTCTTACTTATTGGTCCGCCATTACTAACTTTAAAATATTGAGAGAGCTTGGTCGAGGAGACAATGACGTCAAAGACTCACTAGTTTAAGAACGCAATACGTGTATACCCGGCTGAATTAATATGCAGCGCGGGAGTTTTGGGATTTCAAACTTTTAAACCCGTGTTTTGCATTTATAATAAATTGCGTTTACACGGTGAAATTTTAAGCTTGTGAGTAAATAACTACATCCAACCCTCTGAGGTCTAATCGGTCAGCTTTCAACTTGAGTAATGGCGGACCATGAAATCCAAAACTTACACTCAAAATAACCAGCCTTTGGATAAAACTCAAAGCTCAAAACTTTGCCGGTTACTTGTTAAGCGAACACTCTTTCAAAATCTGAAGGAAAAAAGGAAATGATTTTTTTTTATCATAGCACCACTTTAAAATGTGCTTATTGCTATTGTTGTTGCTGTTGCTTTGTTGTTCGTCTCATCTTAACTTGTTATTAGCCACAAAGCGCTTTATAACGACTAGATCAAGATAACATCGGATTTAATTTTGTACCTAATGATACTGTTGGAAAATGAAAACCTGTTAAACCCATATGTCCATTTACACCCCTTGACAGGATAATCACCATGCATTGAAATCTGCTCAAAATGTTTAAGTAACTCTGATTAGTAAATTCATATATTAAATATTTTCTTTATTTTCAATATGCGTAGCCTTTGACCAGATTGGTCCAGCTTTAGAGGAGCGGATGAGAAATATGACGAAAATGACAACAGCGCGCTTCAGAGAAATATCAGAAAAGCTGGGGTTTAACTATGGACCCAATTTTTCCATCATTAAAGAAATGTGGCAGCACGATAACGAGGGACTCTGCTTGATTGACATCAGTGGCCTACCAGCTATTCAAGCAGAAGCTGAAAGTTATGTTATCCATCCCTCCATTTTGGACGCCTGCCTTCAATCTTGCTTTATCCCCATTGGGGACTTGGTAACTGAAGATTCCTCCTTTGTGCCAGTGGGTTTTAAGAGCATTACGCTGAGGGGCGTCCCGTCTACCCAACAGCTTTACTGCCACGTGACCGCGGATATGAGCGCAGTTGGAGAATTTGACGTTACCCTCATGAGTCCATCCGGAAAAGTGTTACTTACAATAAATGACTTTCGCACCACAGAACTGACTAGCACAGAACGTCGATACACCTTTGATGACCTTACCTATGAAGAAGAGTGGATGGAGGATGTTTTACCAAGGCAGAAGGAAACCACCCGAAATCCGACTTGCATTTTGCTGAAAGATTCCTCCGTCTTTTCAGATGCCTTAACCACGCGACTTCAGGCAGCTAAAGTCCATTTCGTCACAGTTGATCTACCAAGCACCAGGTGTTTCAACATCGAGGCAGAGGAGGCAATCACAGCAGCCTTTTCAAGGATACCACCTGATGAGTTATCCAACCTTATGGTCGTGAACACGTGGCCTGTGGAAACGAACATTCTGCCCGGACAACCTCGATGTGATTGATCAAGCTGAATGCCTCGCCCTCGGCAGTTCTGTCTTCTTGCTCAAACTGGTGATAGAGAAGGAGTGGTTGAGTTCTCGACTTTTCTTTGTCACTGAACGTACACAGCTGTTTAACGCCTGTGCGAACTCTGCCAGTACTATCCCGTTGAGTTCTTCAGTCTGGGGCTTTCGACGAACAGCACGCCTCGAAGAGCTTGACATCAGGATGACATCTGTTGACCTTAGTAACAAAGAGGATATGCATGAAGCAGATTTATTGGCTAAGGAGATTCTGAGTGAGAGCACTGAAGAAGAGGTGGCCTTTCGAAATGGCAAACGTTTTGTTAATCGTATGGTCAGAACAAAACTAGTCCCAGAGCAACCGACAAACCAGAAAATGGAAAGCAAGAAGAAGGGTTCGTTGTACTTATCATATGTCCCTTCGTCAACAACGATCTGTTTACGTGAGAAGAGCCTGTCGAAGCCATCCCACACTGAGCTCTCAATAGATCTCTTATATTGCTGGACACCCTCGGAATCTTTGATTGATGTAGCCAAACCAAAAGGATGTGTCTTCGTTGTTGGAAAAGTGACGGATGTGCATGGGGAGAACGAGAAGACTCGTGTACAAATTGGGGACGAGGTGTGTGGTGTCGTCGCTTCTGGACGGATTTCCCCTTCCCTCGCCATTCAAGCCAATAACATGTTTGTAAAACCAACCGGCCTGACAAAGGAACAAGCGGCTTACATCCCAGCGTGCCTAGCCATAGCTTCCTATGCCCTTGAAAGAGTAGCATCAGGAGGAGAAAATCAGTTAATACTGATACATGAAGCCAACCGTGGCCCCGGGCCAGCAGCAGTTGTTCTTGCAAAAACACTCGGACACAGAGCATTTTGCACCATTCCTGACACTTGCCAGACGTCTACAAAAGACCTTCTTCTTGACTTGGGCGCTGAAAGTGTGGTTCATCAAGGTTCCTTTTGCCTCAATGATGATTCCTGTCACAGCTTCGACACCGTTTTATTTTTTTACCCCCCTGCTCCAAATGCTTTTCAAGAAAGTTGTCGTTCTCTCAAACGAGGAGGGAAAGTTGTAATCTTGAGTTCCGAGTTTACTGGCGATCTCGTATTCACAGCAACTGCAAATGTCAGATATGAAAGAGAGGACATAGCAGACATACTCAGGTCTCCGCAGGTTTACGAAAAGCTCAGTTTAGCAAGTCTTGATTTGTTGAAAGGCAAAGAAGTCCTGGAAAAACTTCTAGCAATGCAGCTGGTTTCTGAAGACTTGTCAACAGCGATTGAAGCTGCAGCCACTTCCTTCAACAAAACGTCATTACCACACCATCAAAGAAAAGCCTCCTCGGGTATTTCTTTTCAAATTCTCGCGTTTCCAACATCTGGAAAAAGAAGTGATCTGGACAAGATTCCTGTACTTCCAACTGGCCTAGATGAATGTGGCCTGAAAGAAAACAGAACGTACTTGGTGGCAGGGGGTATTCGAGGATATGGATTTGAAGTGGCTCGTTGGATGGCGGAGAAGGGAGCAAAGTCTATTGTACTTCTTGGCCGTTCAAAACCCTCAGATGCCAAATGTCAAGAAGTACGAAAGCTAGAGGGAAGGACAGGCGCAAAGATACATATGTTCAAGGTAAAGTATGCCATTATCATGGCAAACAAGCGTTATTAGTTAGACGTTCCCCACGAACAAAACGAGGTTAAGGATGTTCAATAGTGGAGACAGGGCAAGTTGCTTTCTTGAATCACAACAATGCGGGACATTTAGGAAGGTAATAAAAATTCGAAACAGTGTTTTATATTTTTGATTCTACCAGATTGACATTTCCAATCAAGAACAAATGGCGACCTTTAAAGAGCAGCTTCAATCTCTTCCAAGTGTGGCTGGCATCGTGATCACCGCCATGGTTCTTAGAGATGAGTATGTCAAAGATTTCACGTTTGAGGCCTTCACCGAGTCCATGGGCCCTAAGATAAAAGGTAAGATTTCATAATGAGTTACTGCGTTCTCTGATATCTAGATCTGTCAGCGTCCACCTTTCCATACTAATAAGGACTAATTACGTCCGTTAATGGTTGATACGTTTGGCTCAGCAGATAAGTCATTTTTCAAATTATTGTGGTGGCTTTTAAAATATAGAAAACCGCAACGAGTCCTATTAGAGCCTCGACATATGTTTTTCTTTTTTAATTGAGTCACATTCTTAGTGAGCGCCTTTTGTTGTGCTCCTAAAACTTAAGTTATGCAACGGAGACTAACTAGAATCATTATGGTAACAGTTTGCAATTTGTTTGCAAGGTTCCGTCTTACTTCACCAAATGAGCTTGGAAATGGATCTGGATTTCTTCGTCATGTTTTCATCCATGGCTTCGGTCTTTGGTAACTTGAAGCAGTGCTCTTACTCAGCTTGCAATGCTTTTCAAGATTCTCTTGCCCAATACCGAAGACAGGTGCTCGGTCTACCCGGATTGGCGATAAACTGGGGACCAATCAGTGGAGCCGGTTTGATGGAACGAGAATCTAGTGTCGCTAAATTGATGAGCATGGGGGGACTTGGTTTTATACATGCCAAAGATGGTACGCTATTTTTTGCTAAGGCCTAATAAAAATTTCCCTTATATCTAAATATTCCGAAAGGAACGGTAAAAGGGGTTAAACGTCCAGTAAGGTGACACTAAACAAAAATGTGGGTGTGGAAATAATATGTTTAACTGTTTCCAGATTACAATTTCGTGTACAAGAGTTAATTGTCGACTTTGTAGTTACAAGGGCTGTCTTCATCCAGGAGACCCGGTACCAAAGGTCGTAAAGCATAAAAACGTGCCATGAATTTCTTTAAAATATATAAGATCCCTGCGTCTTCGAGCTTTCTGACTAGGGAAGAACGCTTTTGTAGCAAAGCCTCGTTGTATAGTACCATACGTTCCTGCCCCAGAAAGACTTTCAGATTAGCGACTATGATTAGGTCGGGCATTTTCATAACATGAACGATGGGAAAGGAGGCAGTGGTATCCAAAGCAAGTCACCATTCTTTTTCTTATTTTCAAGGTGGCTATTATCGCTCAGGTTGTCGGAGCGTACTTCTCTGTTTCGATCACTCGACCTCATTTCATAGACTTCCAGTTCTTCTGTGTTCAAACCATATACCTTAGATTACAGTCGTACCTTCTAAATCCTTTAAAAAATATTTACACAGGAGTCCAACACATGGCCAAAGTTCTTACTGAGGCACCGAGCCGCTTCCAAATTACCCTGTGTGGTGTGGACTGGTCTCGCTACATGAGAAGTCTTATCGGTTTAAGAAGACGTCCAGAATGTTGCTGATCAGAGATGAAGTGAATGATTCTGACAACCAGACGTTCACGTCAGAATTCCTGGCGCAAAATATTACGCTGGAGAAAGATGAAGAGAAAAGAAGCGAACTCGTCAAGGATTACGTAGTCATGGTATTGTCTGAATGGGCAGGAATCTCTTCGAGTTCTGAGATAGATCTCAACAAGAGCTTGTACAACTATGGTTTCGACTCAGCTGGGGCACTGACCTTGAAAATGCAGTTTGAAGGCAATTTGCAAGTTTCTTTTGAGGTGGGTTTCGAAAATAATCGCCTCCCCGCTGATTGTCACCACTTGCAAGTCACCATCGGCATTTTCTTAGTAATGTTTTTGTACAAATTGACGAGATACAAACGATACTCTTGTTTCAGGTTTTCTATTTCATGCAGCCTGATACGACCCCGCTTAAAATTGCAAATGACGTAGTCGCCAGGCTTAGCGGTGGAGCAGCTGGTGACCAACTTCAAAATAACGTCATCCTAGAAAATGGACCTGCGCAAACACAGCCCGCACTGACCGACGCACCCCTATCTGCTGTAACAACAGAGAATCAGGTTCAGGTTGTACCGCTGTACACACCAAAGGGGGCAGCCATCAAGTTCTTCTGTGTGCATCCGTCACACCATTATGCGTTAAATCTTGCACCTATTTCTACCGGATTTCAAGGCCAGGTGATTCCCAACTAATATATATAGACGTTCAAGTCTCCTATTAATCATTCAAATTCTCCTTGCCCCGCATGTATGGAAAGTAACAATCCCCCGTAAGTAATAGGCTATGGTATATTTTCTCTTGTAACTTACTGTTCCATTATTCCACTAAATAAATGCTTGAATAACTTACATGATGCACACGCATATTTTAGCAATTCTCACATTTTTAACAGGGTATTAACTCTCACAACAACTCATTAAGTGTTACAAGTTACAGTCAAACCAAGTGAAGCGTACCCCTCAAGATTACATTAATGAACTGATTATTTGAATATTGAACCCACCAGTTGTTTTAAGAATGCAATAATAAATTGATTAGTGGAAAACTGAACCCACTAGTCGCTCCAAGAAAACGGCTAATGGGTTAAATGTTCAAAAAATCAATTATATATTAATTTTGTTAATAACTAGCGAGTTCAATATTCAAATAATCATTTCATTATTGCATTCTTCAAACGACAAGTGGGTTCAAGATTCAAATAATCAATCCATTAATGTAATCTTGAGGGGTACGCTTCACTTAGTTTGACCGTAACTGGCAGTGAAGGTCACCTTTATACGATCATAACTTGCTAGAGAAACGCTGCGCTCATGGGCTCCTCTAGCAATGGATTGCAGCTGGCCCACATTTTCGTAGAGATTGGCTTAAGAGTGATTTCGGCGGACCCGACAGAAGTATCGTCCGTTCATCTGTTTGCTATCCATAAATTCTTCTTCCCACCCCCTAGTATTTGTTTGTGTGGGTATTTTCTGCCGATTTACGCTATTTTAACAGCAGCAGCACTACTCTTCAGTGTTGCATTCATATCTTTCCTTTACCTTTCTTAGGATTTAATATCCTTCTATGCTCTGGGCTACACTGACCCAACAGCAGTGAGTAAGGACTGGGGTGGAGTACGTGAACTTGCCGCACACTACGTCCAACTAATCAGCAAGGAGCAGCGCCATGGACCGTACTTTCTTGGCGGATATTCCTACGGAGGACTTGTTGCGTACGAAATGGCGTCCTTGTTGAGAGAGCAGAACCAAAGGGTGGAGTTTGTGGCTATGATTGACACATTGTCTTGGTATCCGCGCTCGCGGACTGTCAGCAATAGACTGGTTTCCACGATTGGTGATGAGCAGTTTCAACGTCGACAGGTTGAGGTTCGTGGGGAAAAGTGGCAATTGCAACGATTACCTATAGCTAATTCAATGTTAACTTGTCAGGAAAACTAACTTATTAAAGACCAAATCTAGCTGAGCAACAAAATTGAATACCTCCTCTTAGGTTGTTGGCAATAGAGTGTTAAAATAAGGAAAAGAAAAATAGTTATATGATTTTAAAATATAGATAGGACCCTGCGCGCGCTCATTTCCCTCGTGTTCTCAAATGACCATCGTGTTTTATCACAGTGTAATACACGGCTTCGGCTTCTTTATTTGTTAAATAATAAGTGGTGAGAAAGTTAATAGCAACCAACTGAAGGCCGAACTAAGTATTTTTTTAATTTATGCATATGTCTTTATCAGGTTTAGTTTCAGGTTTTCTTTGAATGACGCAAGGGGAGTTTGTTTCAAGTTCCGTTAACCACTCATTTTGTCTTGATGGGGCAACTGCTCTGTGGCTCAGTTTTCAATGGTACTCAAATGAATGAAATGATCCTCCCAAATCATGAGTGCAAGCAATGCTTGTTATCTTGGTTACAGTATCAACGCTTCGTAACTCAGTCGAGTAGAGCAACACACCGGTATCACGGAGTCATGAGTTTGAATATGTTTCAACCGCAACTCACCTGGGTCACTTGTGTCTTTCAGAATTCCAATAATCAACTAGCAAATGAAAATGAATTGATTTGTTGTTCGCCTTTACAGGTTGGTTTTGAGAGCTTTCTGGCAAAACTGGCTGTGGATTCTCTAAAGATGAACGCTGAAGAATTCAAAACCTTGAGGGAGATGAACACTCAAGACTGGGTCATAGATGAACTGCAGAGAAGAAGCTTTGAGAAGGGTCTCCCTAACTACAACTTGAGGGGGCTCAGAAAGGCTCTTCTAACAAACCACAGTGTTTCTTTTAGAACATTCAAAGAATGGCAGCCTGCTAAGGTATGGGACATATTTTATTGATTTTCAATTACTTTTCAACCAAATATAACAGCCAGGAGGCATGTAAGAATTTAACAATGCGGTAATTCAATCAACACAAAACTTGCAACAATATTTACCAGCTTTGGAAGAAGAGAATGCCAAATCATTAACCGTGACCACTCATCATGAGAGAATTATGCCAAAGTTCCGCAACCTCTTTCTTCTTTCATTAGGTTCGCTATCGTGGACATCTCACCTACCTCAAAGCCCAGAGCGACCGCTTCGATTTCTCGGGTGGAGTTACTTCAGTATTTCCCGTTGAGGATGTATGGGGCCAGCTGGTAGATGGAGGTACAACCAAGCTCGTTTGTCCTGGTGACCATTTTTCTTTGAACGAGTTACCCAATGCTCAAGTGACAGGTGGTATCCTAGCAACAGCCCTCGCATTCAACTACCGGTTGTTGTTCCCAGAATTCCCCAGACCTGTAAGAACATTCCAACAAAGACGAGCCGTGGAAAACTTTTGCAGCGGAGTGAAAGTGTTCCTTCACTCAAAAAAAGGTATTTGCTGGGATAGCGTTTCAATAATGTGACAAGTGAAGTCAGCTGATGGTTTTCATTCCACTTTCAAAAGTCCTTTGCGTCATTTGAATCTATATACCTAGATAAAACATTGGTAAAGGAAATCCAGGTGGATTGCAATGTCGACAAGTTAGAAACGCGCAGGTCACTTTTACAACTGTGACTAGCATTTCTTTAAATATCTCCAGTACGTTTTTTCATTTTGTTTTTCAGCATTTAGCATACTTCACCGCTATGATTTGGATCCTCGGGTAATGTACGACAACTCAAACGTATTGCGAAGGAGACTAGGAGCGTCGTTATGTAACGAAATGCTCAATTTTTTCAATGCCGTTTATCAAAAAGCAATCCTTAAATCAAGAGAACGTTCTTTCCGAGTACGATTATTCCAGACGACCCGACCCGTCTTTGATAATTTCTTGGTCTAGGGATATTTCTCATACTCTTCCTCTTTTTCATTTTAGGCAACAAAAATCCGCACTTTGGAGAACTTTTCTTCACCGAGGATGCTCACAAACTTGAGTTGAGGACAAGAATCGAGGAAGGAGCAGCTGAAGGAGGAAAGGACGAGAACGGAAAAATCAAGAAGATAATTAACCTGGAAGGTATAACAAAGAGAGTTACGCTGTCATTTACTCGTAGTAATGCTTCATTACGAAATTCGACGAAATTATGTTGACTACAGAATTTCCAGTAATTCAAGATTCGTTTCTCTAAGTAACTTTCGCCTGGAACTTCTTGAAGAAATAGAAGACATTGCATGTTCACATAGCTTGATGCAAACACGAATAATCACACGAGAATCGAAACTTTCAATTTACGACGGTTTCCACACAAGAACGTCCAGGAGTTTTTTTTCGTTAATAAAATAAATCTAACAAAATCCAAACATACCACCAAATAGCGTTTACATAACATTGTTCAAAACACAAGTCAGTTCCGCCTTCTCTATGCATGTTCTCTATGCATATCATTTTAGAAAGCACTCTTTGCTTTCAGGACTTCGCATGGTGCAGCCAGGACGACTCGTCTCCAGTGCCCAGAAGTATGCCTGGCGCAAGCGAAGAGTCGGAGCAGATCAAAGTGGGAACCTGGGAAAAGTTGCCTCCGTCATAACAAGCCGACGAGTTTACAACTTGGAGTTCACTGATTATTCAGATTTAAAAGCGTTTTATAGCATGATAGAAGCTGTGTTTGCAGTGACATTGATAACCAGTTAGAATTGTAGTGGCATAAACACACGTTTCATAAGGTAATTTTCAACAAACATGGCTATTTGCAGCTTACAGGTCCTCGTTGTCAAACGAAAATTGACCATTTTTACAAATTTTTATGTAAGGTCAAAATGTTATTCAAAAATTAGCGATTAGGTGTTTGCAGAAGTGTTGTAGTTTTTTTCCTTGATAAGCTACGATTACTCTCCTTGTTGGTCAATCAAAAATGAAGCCTTTCTCCCAATGCTTCTCAAATATTCAACAATTCCGCAAGTGTCTCCGCAAGTGTGGTTAGCAAGAAAATTATTTTTCACGAGGATCCTATTTATTTGCAAAGAACGTAGTGGCAACTTGCAGGTTCTCGTTGTTAAATCAAAAAAGTCAGGCTATATTATGTTCACACTTGGTGCCTCAGCACGGTAGAGTACTATTCTCGCTGAGCAATAATGTGAACCCACCATTGCTTTTTAAGTACTCGCACCACAATTCGTGCACAGTGCCTGTTCCCAGCTACAAGGTTTCGAACTTGTACTCTGGGACTACACAGTACTTGGGTCTTTAGAGCACGCAGTGTCGGTATCGACACTATTTTATGCCGATGCCCAGACAACAGTGCTCGGCCTCCCAGTGTGAACACAGCCTGAGACATGTTTCCCATCTTTCCGCATGTGACCATTGACCGTTTCAGTATTGTAGCTTAGCCTTTTATAGAAAAAAAACTTTTTTCCCTAAAATTTTTATTATCTTAGAAAAATATTTAGAGCGAGCTAAATGAGCTGAATTTTTTCAGCTCTTTCTGCCAGAGGCAGTTGGCCATTTCAGTAACGCAAGAGGTTGGGGGAGAGACATAGCTGGCTATATTTACATTTTTCATTATAAATAACTCGTGTGGTAAGAAATACTTTTTTATCATTTAAAACTTTAATTGTCTGATTAAGGAAAAGTTTAGGGTGACCTGAATGATTTCATTTTTTAAGAATTTTAACAAGTAACCGATGGTGACTATGTAAGGTTAGATTTCACTGAAAAATCTCTTTTACCTGGGAATAAATAAACTAAAAATGTAGCCACAATTGTAGCTTTGTAGTAGCTATCTGATATCCTCTCTATATATCTGATATCACGACTAACTTGACTTTAGAAATTAATGCCGGCGCCTGCCTTTTCCCGGGCAGATGGACCGCCATCTGATATCATAGATCAGTATTTTAAAATTATTGGCATCATTTGCCCTACTTTGCCTCGTGTTCGACTCAGAAGACTTTTCAACTTTATTACTGAATGAAGTAGCCATTTTCAAACTAGCTCAATTAGTTGATTACTTTATTAGTTTCTTTTTAACACCATTAGGAATTAAGGACTAATTGAGATTGAAACGCCTAATCCAATCCTGAGTTACCCAGTCACGAAATTGTGTGCTATCTTAGTAAATTTTCGTGAACTGATAGGTGAAAACACTAGCCATTTTTTTTAGAGCGGTTATCAAACTTTTGTGAGACTTTTTTACATAGAGAGTAGATATTTTAATAAAAGCATTTTTGTGAAACTTGACGTACTGGAGTGTTGTTTAATTATTGCCAGCAAGTCTCTTCTAAACCCTGATATGAAAGGCCGGCTGTAAGGGTTTGTTCAAAAGCCACTGAGAGGTAGATGATCTAGCTAAACGTAGCAAAATCCCAGCCCAGAAACATGTATTCAATGGAGGAGGGCTCCACACGCCGGAATTAAATCAGATACCATATGTATGCACCGGCACCGGCGAGGTTTACAATAACCAGTGCCAGTGGCGGATCTAGGGGGGCCCGGGTTTCCCCCCCCCCTCTTATTTTGGGTAAAAAAAGAAGAAATGACAGAGGGGAGAAAAGCCAGCAGGGCAAGTAAATCAAAGCCACCCCCCCCCCCCCCCTTATATAGCTCAAGGTATGGATCCGCCACTAAATGCACTCTCCTTGCGTTCACTTTATGCCCAAACACATGAGCACCCAACGACGGTTTTAATCACTGTAGATAAATTTTAATTAGGTTACGCTACAAAATGTTCACCTAATTTCCCCGCCTGTTCCATTCCTGACAAGGGCCTGTTCATGTCAAACCCTTTAAAGAGCTCACCAAGAATTGTGCACTTTCTTAATGAACGCCGTATTTCTTCAGTTATTCCAAGGCCTGTAGGGAAAGAACTAAGAAAAGCCACGACAAAGTTATCATCTAAACAAAGAAAGCTGGATCGAATCGTTAGTCTGTGGCAACAATTTTGTAACAATCTGAGCAGTAATTTGCTTTTAAAATTTATCTGGTTTCATGAGGTATTTGCAAACGCACCGAGCTGAATGAAATGTACAACAAAATCACGCCAGTCTACTTTTGGGATTGCGACTCTTTCCAGGGCCGTAGCCAGAAAAAAATTTTGACTGAGGCAAGGTCTATGAATAACTTATGACTGAGGCAATCAGTCCATGGTTGAGTTCTCTTCCTAGGTATTAGGTACTATAAACAACAAAAGCCAAAGAAATGACCGAGGCAAGTGCCTCGGTTGGCCTGTTACTAGCGCTGCTTTCTTGAAAGGTATATACAGACGCAACAGGGATCGGGAATCTCATTTACATTCCTAAAGTAATGAAATGCATATTTGCATTCGTAAGGTTCTTTACGCAGAAAGCTCGCATCAAGAAAGCTCGAGGTGACAATTCTCCTAAGCCAATCGGAGTGGGATTAAATGCTTTGGGTGACCCTGACAATCAGAGAGAAAGTTTGTTAGTTTTATGTCTTTTGTCCATAATGTTCGCTTTGTAAAATGTATTCTATATACAAGGCTAAAATGTTTTAAAAAAAAATTAGCTGTTAAATTTGTTTATTCAAAGCCATGGATTTGGAAAGAACTGTAGTGGATATCTTAAAATCATGTTCTAAGAAAGCTCTATAACATCACAACAATGGTTACTCGTGCATTACCATTTCAATTACATGACTTGCGTCAAACTGGGCTGGATTCGTGAATGTCAATATTTTAACGTTTCGTCCAATCGCAGCACACGCTTGGAGCAAGTGTTTTTGTTTTCGTTTTTAATGACGACATTCTAAGTATCCCGATTTCTTATTTAATTCGTTGTCACGTTCTGTTCGAAGAAAGCGATAGATAGTGACTTCATTCGCTTCTTCGATAACATATCGATAAAACAACCTCTCAAGCCAAGATTTCTAATGATGCTTCCTGACTTCTTATTCGAGTGACAAGCGTTCATCTGTTTTATTCCTTAGACCATAAAACAATATTTTGTCCACGCTTTATCAATGACTACAAGGAGCAAGGAAACATCTTCCAGTCCGGCAGAAGAGGTCGTGGAAACGACCAGCGACTTAAAGAGGTATCTATACTAATATATTATTTTAGGAGATCTAACGTTTGATTTTATCGAGTGTTGGCGAATAGGGACTCACCGGTTGACCAGCGATGAGTAAGGTTCAAATTGTACGTTGCAATTCCAGTCCCAAAATCTTCCTCGAAGTCACTTGCAATATGCTCAATACCTCCCTTCACTGAACGAAATGAAAATGGTTGTGAAGTACTGCGTGTACTGAAGTAAACGTTACATGTAACTGCAGCGTGTTTTACCGAAACAACTAACCGATCGACTTCATAATCATTAAACTGTATAATCGTGCATAAATGCCAAAACTGAATCCTTTGCCAGCAAAGATACCACTGAGGGGGCTGCAACTGACAGAGTACCTTCTCAGAAATACTGAAAAAACCGAATCATATTTAATTTTCTCTGAATAAAATGTTAATTCTTGTATCAAAGAAGATAATTAAACGTTCACTTGGTATTGTCCACATCGCATATAATTCTACAGGGTTGAGGGTAAAATTGTAGTAAAATACTCTGTAGCTTTTCAGTCGTTGTCATCGATATGGTGTTAAAGAACTACAACAGAACTGTGGCGATCTCAAATGTAGACGTGAATAAAAATAACGCTGAACGCCAATTCCCACAGCAAACGGTATAGCGAAGATATCTGTTTACAAACATTGACGTCATTTTCGCTCACGCACGCAAAATCACTGATGCGTGTGGTTGGCAAAAGCTCTTTCGAGCCGGTCAAATCCTTTACTCACAGACGAATTTCCAACGCGGTTTTCGGCAGGTGTCAATACTCGGATTTCCTTTAAACTTTAACAGTGAAGCATTATCCTGATATTCTAACTTTTCTCCAGGTTTCAGGATGAAATCTAGCATATATGTTAAGCGACAATCGTTTGAAGTACACGAATTTTCAGTCATTTCTTTTGTTTAGATCGCTTTTTGCCAACCATAAATATTGCGTAACATTGCTCGTGACGTCACTGATATCTTCGCTATTGATCGGCTGCCGGTCACATAGCCACAGCGCTAAATTTATTCTGGATGGAAGAGCGTGCGCATCAAGCGTGCGATGTAAATCGCTTCTGGTCGTTCCATCCATGTATTTATTTAAGCTAAAATAGTCCCTTGAGAACAAGCAATCCAGGGTCCTTAATCTGTTTGGTTTAAATACAAATGCTTTAGCAAGAAGAAATAAAGAATGATGCATATATAAACGAAGCGAATGTTGCGTAACACCTGCAATCATCCTGCTAGCTATGGGAAGTAATCTTTATTCAACTCTGAGATAAACCAAACTTCTTTTGCAGTGTTTGTCGCTGTAATGATGATCTCAATGAGTGAAACGTTCACTGCTTTGCTTTTCAATAAGAATTTCACCTAGATTTTCAACAGGATCCGTTACGTCAATATACGGCAATACGGCAAGGGTTGTATTTGCTTTCAAATTTGTCAATTGAGAGCATAATCAACTTGTGGTCACCCATTGTATAGGTTGTACTCAGGGCTTTCGTCTTTTATTGTATTAAAGTATCCCAATATCGTTTTCGCCTTTGACGTAACCACGTGAATTTATGAATCATTTGCTTACGTGCTACACTTTACAGACCTATCCGGTTTTTCTCTGGAAAGACTGGCAATTGCTATAAAACTAATGAGCCTTGCCAGATCGCCTCCGGATCTGTCACAAGCTTCATTTCCGAGTGTTTTGAGCTTAATGAACCAATAAACCGTGGACAGCATAATAGACCATAATAGTCACACGATTGTTGTTGAAGGTTTCATTTGAGAATTCGATTACAAAAGAACGAAAGCACACAAATTATTTGTAAGCTGAGCTAAAAAAAAGTCTCAGTAATGAAAATTCTTGGAATGGTTTGACTACCAACTAAAGTAACGCCAAAAGAAAAAAAATCTCCGATATTTGAACAAGGGTTTTATGTCTCACACCATATACCGTCTCCTCTGACTAACTATGACACAATTTATAAAAAACTAGTGCATGAAACTTGGTAAAGTGTTCTCCGAAATCTGTGGGAGATCTTTAATTACTTATCACCGTCGTCCCACTAATGGAGAGGTATTTAACGCCCCATTAAACTACACCCTGACGTATTCTGTTGTCTTCAAATCTCTCTCTTTATCAGAGTTTATCCATGTACCAGTTTTCAGATTGGTGTTTTTTATTCTTATGTCAAGAAAACCTTTCTTATCGAGAATGTTTGTGATTTCAGCTGTTGCTGTCCACGCCGATTCAATCCATGCCTTGTCTGGTCGTATTTCTGCAGCTGGTATCTGCGCCTTTTAGAGCGATTCTTCGCTTGGTATGGTGAAGGAATCGCCAAACATCCTCTCATAACAATCCAAGTATGTCTTGTGTTCGTCAGCGTGTGCTCGGTTGGATTTGTTTGGTTTCAATCAGAAACAAGGACTGTAAAACTTTACATCCCTCAAAGCAGCAGGTCCATCCAAGATTTGGACACCGCTGAGAAATACTTCAGAGTTAAGATTCGGGAGGAAATCGTCCTTTTGGTGGCGTCTTCTGATCATCCCAATGTTCTTGCTCCTGAGTGTCTCAAGCAGGCCTTTGAAGCTCACAACGCAGTTATTGGATTAGAATCTTATTCCGAGTTCTGTGTCACCCTGTCAGGAAACAAATCCAAGTCACCAGACCAATGCATGATGGTTAACGCCCTGGAATTTGCACAGTTCAATGAGAGTAAGTTAGACAGTAAAGACCTTCAGCAGGTTCGGCACGAGCTAGACAAAGCATACAACAGCACGGCGCTGATGCAAAATGGACGTCCCTTCTGGTACAACTTCAACCGCATGTTTGGTGATGCCAAGCGAGAAGGTGGAAGCATAACGGAGGCAAAAGCACTGCAAATGGTGTACTTCATCAATGACCCTAGTGACGACGAAACAAATGAAAGGATTATCGACTGGGAGAAGACTTTCATCGACAAAGTGGCCTCTTTAGTGGGCAAACTTAGCTGCTTTGAAGTCCACTACTTAAGTGAGAGAAGCCTGGACGATGCCATCGCTGAGAGCAGCGGATCTGACGTCAGCTGGGTGTCAATCACCTTTACTCTCATGATCACCTTCGCTTGTTTCATGCTGGGTAAGTTCTTGAACCCGCTGACCGGTCATTCTTTGCTCGCTAATGCAGGAGTGTTTGCAGTGGCCCTGGGGATTTTGGCTGGCCTTGGTCTCTCCATGTGGTTTCGGGTACCATTTGTCAGCATCGTTGGAGTCTTGCCATTCTTGGTTCTGGGAATCGGCATCGACGACATGTTCATCATGGTGGATGAGCTTGATCGACAGCCACGGGAACTGTCAAAGACCGAAACAATTAAGACTGTCATGAAACATTCGGGAGCAACTGTTACCATGACAACAGTGACTGACTTAGTAGCGTTCGCGGTGAGCACTTCCACTTCGTTTCCAGCGATAAGGTAAGCAGATTAATTCTTGGATAATTATTGTATTATTAGTCACACAACTAGTTTAGCTTTATGGTTACTTTGTGTGACCAGTTACTGACACTGTTTGTAAAATGTTACTGTGCAGTGTAACTGCCAAATGTTGTTGATGTTGTTGATGTTGTTGATGAGAAATACCATGTTGCAACGATTCCCTTAAACGCAACTTGAAAATTTCGTCCAACAGGCTTGGACCTTTTGGAACTTTATTCACATTTTAATCCGTACATTTTCATTCCCTAATGTATTCCATTAATTTGTTTAGTACGCTCGTAGTACGGTAAACAATCCAACCATAATTGGCTTTTAATGTTCTTACTTCTAATGTTTGGCATTTGACTTAAAGAAATCATTCAAAATTGGCAGCTATATAATTTGTACCCTACTTAACTGACATAGAAAACGTTGGCAAGATTTAAGTGAATTGCACTTCAGGTCAACCTTTTTAATTTCGCTACTTGTCTATCCGAACTAAAAGGCCATTTTTGTCTTCTTCAGGTATTTCTGTATCTACGCTGCGCTGACAGTCACTTTTTCATTTCTCATGGTTGTGACATTCTTCGTGGCCATTATGTCATATGACATAAAAAGAATCAAATCGAGCCGCAGAGACTGTTTTACCATTCTGCTTTGCACCTCAACCGAAGGAGGGCGTGCCAGCCTGGGACGAACCTCGTCCACAGACGTCAAATCGGGTTATGAAGTGGTGGGGCAAGTTCTTGACTCATCCTATAACGAAATGTGTGGTCATATGCTTCTCGTTATTGCTGCTTGGTTCCGGAATATATGGAGTAACCCAAGTGGAAGAAGCGTTTGATAGACGAATCCTGGCAAAAGATGATACCTACTTGAAGCGATTCTTGACAGCTCAAGAAAACAATTTTGATGTGTCCTTTCCGGTGAGCATTGTGGAAAATGGCGATGTTGATTATGAACTGGGCGCCACCCAGGAACAGATCAGAGACCTGACAAAAATCGTCACAAACAATACTTATTTCAAAAAGGAACTATCACTGTCTTGGATGAACTCGTTTACTCAGTATGCCAAGATGTATAAGAAGAACATAACGGGTCCTAGATTTTTGCCTGAGTTGAAGGCATTCCTTCGCATACCCAACTTTTCCTATTTCAATCAAGACCTGAAGTTTTCAGAAGACGGCACAAAGCTGGAAGCTTCTCGTGTCCTCGGTTTTATGAAGAGTGACGGCAGCTCCACCTTCCAGAAAAACGCCATGCTCACTCTCCGAGAAGACATCACCGAAAAGTCTAAACTCGATGCCTTTCCAATTACTCGACCGTTCATATTCTTTGAACAGTTTGTTTTAGTATCAACGGAGACGATAAGGAACCTGGTAATCGCAGGCCTTGCGGTGTTTATTGTCACAAGCCCCTTTCTGGTGGACTGTAGTGTCGCGTTACTGGTGGTGCTCAACTTTGCAGCCCTAATATGCGAGCTATTTGGACTGATGGTTATCTGGAATGTGTCCCTTAACTCCGTGTCCATGATAAACCTCGTTATGGCTATTGGGTTCGCAGTCGATTACAGCGCGCACATTGCGCATGCGTACGCCGTATCAAGCAAGTTATCAGCCAATGAGCGAGTAGTGGAAGCTCTAAGCACTGTGGGTGCAAGTGTCTTAATGGGAGGTATTTTAGTTTTTTTTTTATCCAATCAGAAAAGCTTTATTTAGCAATGCAGAAACCTTAGATAAATGTTTCAGTTAAATTCAGCCTTGTGATCATGTTTTCCAAATTTCTCTAGTGTTACCAGTATAGTACGTTCTCTGTGTACTTTGAGTTCACTGCTCAAGGAACAGGTGCTTGTGAGGGATAAAACCACTTATCCCTAAAACGACGTACACTTTTCAATCGAATCGAATTTTCCAGAGCTAACACTTGACAAATGTTTAACAGACCCAACAGATATTTCCATCGTTCCATATTCTTGGATTTTATCGGCCACGGCTCTTCACCAATGGCTGCCTGAAAACTCTCTCAGTTATTGTAAACCTTGTAAACGTACCGTCAAACGAGATGACAACAGAACGAGTAAAACTAATCAGTGTGAACCCTAAATTGGTGTCAAAATAATTTCAGGGATGTATTCACAAATAGGGCGCTCTGTAATTCAGTTATCAGTGCCCGCAATGTGATAGCTTGTAATGGCATATACATACGAAGTTTTCCAGAATTACATTCAGTTAGCGTTTGCTAATTTGTGAAAAGTATACTGTGACTTTTGCAAGACGATTCCACTGATGGTCTGTTCTTCGTGTTTGTGTTCTGCAGGATTCAGTACCTTCCTCGGCATGATCGTGCTGGCGTTCGCCGCTTCGGAGATCTTCCGAATATTTTTTCGAATGTTCTTCGGTATTGTCGTATTCGGTCTCCTTCACGGACTGTGTATTATGCCTGTTTATCTGTCTTTAATGTGCTGGAGACCTACGGTTATCAGACCTCCATCGGTAAGTGACAGTGCTGAGAAAGTGCACGACGGTTTGCACTTGGAATCGATTGAAAGTGAACAGAAAGTCGTGGTGAACGATCTTACAGCTTTACCATTGTCTGAAGGCTGTGTGGAAGAGACTCGGAAACAAAACAACGCTGAGCAAGCCACGCAAAAGGACGCAGACGGAAAAAATCGTGAGATCGGAATTCAAAATGACGCGGTAGCAATTGATGACGAAAAAGACGTTGGAAAAAACAAACAGGACAGCACGATCGTCAATGAGCCTGAGCTCAACGAGGACAAAATAGCGAATGGTGAAGAACTTGCTCAGGGAGCTTCAGGAAAAACAGACACCAGTACAAATGACGGGGCTGCAAATCCAGTGCCTGTTAACGAGCTTGAACAATGCATGCCAGTAGTCAGTAGCAATGAAGACACTGCAGACAAGGAAGAAGACTCTGTAGCCAATAAGAATAACGAACAGCATTCTGCTCCCACAGTTCATTTGCAAAAAGTTCCTCAAGTCACTTTAGTAGGCATAAAACAGTTATAGTTTTTTCTGTCTATTGATTTTGCTTTTCCCGGGGTAATGCTGTCGAAATGACAATGTCGATATAAATCTACTTTTCATACCAACCAGTTTCTTTGAGCTGTTGTAAGTTTTTTCAGTCTTTGAATTGTTGGATTTTTTTTAAAGTTGGTGCGAAAATTATTGTTAAAAGTCCTTATTTTTTAATCCAATTTCGTAAATAAGTTCATAATGAGTCCACTTACGTGTATAACTTTACGTTTTGTCCGTATGACATCATTTTTATTTATTGAAAAAATGTTAATAACTTGGCGCTATAATTGACTGTTCTAAAATTGCGGTCTTCGTCAAAGAAAAGTCGAATTGACCAATTTCGATGTATTAAAATTATAAGCCAAACACAATAGACCTCAGGACGAGGCTCTGGGAAATAAACCACACAAAATCTGTAGTCATTACCCATATTCCCCATAGCCTGATTGATTGATTGATTGATTGATTGAGCCTGGCACTGAGCGGGTCTGTTGTTTTAGGCTGAATTTATAATTTTAATATGTTGAAATTGATCTATTGAGATGTCGTACGAGCCCCTAATCAAAACATTTATGTTGATCCCCACCATGTTCTCACCGTATCTCAGGGTAAGGACAGTTCAAAATGTCGATTTCGGGAGGCAAAACCAAATTTGACTGCGCATGCAGGATGGGGGAAAATTTTGCATAATTCCCACGGCAAATCCGAGGTAATTTACTTTAGTTATTTTTTGTTTGATTGACAATATATTTCTATATATTTTTAGGGTGTTGGGATATATTTAACAATCATTCGCAAAAAGGCAAAGAAGAGCTTAGTGCATTTGTAAGTTGACTTCAACGCCCAGGTGGCAACACAGTCAGAAAACAATTTGTATGCTGAATATTTATCGTACAGTCTACGTGTAGAATAAACATTAGTACACCTAACAGCCGTATGCCCCACAGGGGGCTGTAAGAAATTATGATGATAATGACTATACATTTTTGTAATGTCACAGGAATCCTAAGGAAACAAATATATTAAACTGAGTTTGTCTGATTTTTAGAGTGTGATTGCACTGTTGTCTCCACTCCACTTTACATAAAAGCGAACTTCATCTTATCTACACTAGAAGCAGCCCTAGCCCAACTTGGGGGGGGGGGGGGGGGGGAGACTTCTATATGGAAAAGTTGAGGATGCTCTTCGTCTTGCTTTTGGCTATATATCAAGGATTCTGGTCTCACTTAGCGTGTTGATGACTTAAAGTTTAGCTGTCAAAGTATCTTTTAGTGTGCGCTCGAAAAAATAACTAGATAGGTTTCCAAATTTCCCTTTCAGCATCCCCAGCCTTTTCAAATGGGAGTCCTCCTGGGTTAGCCCACCAATAGCGCTTCTTCGTGGTGGTCATATGTTAGTGTTACCAAACGCTCAGATATATTTTTTATAGGAAAAGAACTCATTTTGGGGAAAAAGGACAGAAGTTTCACTATTTCAATTGATAGCCTGTTGAACAGGCGGATTAGCGGAACTCCTGAGCGGAACAGAGCATGAAACGCAATAGCGAGCGTGGAGCGCGAGTGGAGCGCGTGTTCGGCCTCAGCGCTCGTGTATCGCATTTTGCTTTCTGTCCCGTGATTCCCCCTGTTCTGCAGGCTAACTGGTTGGGGGAAA
>JAHPZR010023765.1:0-42500 GCA_019787425.1 Platygyra sinensis
AATAAGTGCTATTGGTTACACTGAGAACACAACACGCGCATTGAACATACTAAGTTGTGTTCTAAAAATCAAAGACAGCGTTGATCGGATCAATATCATCAGTATCTGGGCAACCGCACCTACCCCTCCCCTAACCCAACAGTAACACTAACTTATTAACTTATTATAACATGTTGGGTTAGGGGAGGTTAGGTGCGCAGTTGCCCAAAATATTGATATTGATCCCGTTGATCTTCCCACCACTGATACTTTCTGTGTAAAATTATAAAATTCTCTGGTGTTCTGGTGAAAACGTTTCATTGGTCACAAAGGCGATTCAAACAAAATCACAAAAGGAAGTGAAAAAAAAAGATAAGAAGACAAAAAAATGAACTGATGAGCCAAGATAAGACTAGAGGATCTAGAGTTATTCTGGCAAATACCGCAACTAAGCTTTGTCACTGATTGCATGGAAAATATCACTTCGAGAAATACTCAGTGAAAAGACAGTGGTAACAGATTAATAGCATTGTTTGTCTGCTGTTTGTCAACTCCAGGAAAGGAACTATTCCGTTTCAGCTCTCAAGGACATGCATTTTTGGGTTGAAAGCTACACGTACAGTTTTGCAGTCTCCGCATGCTTAAGGCTATTATTCGCTGAAAACACCGTAAAGAAACTGACATTATTCCTTGTAGATTCCTGAAATATTCTCATTGTGTAAAAACGTTAGAACTGAGAAACGCGCCCCAGCGGAGTCTGACAGGTTATGCCACTACAGCTTTTTGCCGAATTAAATCCAGGCAACTTTCCGTACTGTTGAGCGGCTTGGTAAAGTAATCTGATGGTCCGTAACTAATTTGTACATAATACTTTCATACGGCTCAATGAAACATTAAGCATAATACCTGCATAACACATGTATTTAGCATAATCGATCACGTGTGGATCTCGTGTCCTACTCAATTCAGAATATACTCGTATCTGCAGCAAAATTCTCGATCGTGATTGGTTCTCTGCCCGTCTTTTAGTGACGTAATTGGATCGCGATCAAGTTAATCTAGAATTAAGGTATCAAATTACAACTATTTGTAATTGGACACCTACGCCATTCGCAAGCCAGATACGTTTGCTTTAATGGCTTCCTTCTTAATTTCAAATGTTCCCTACAGGTTTTTAACCGGCCAGCTTATGGGAAGCAAACTTGACTGAGCTCGTAATTTTCCCTGAGGTGTACTACACTCATTCAAGTGCCTCGCGCTTCTCGCCTCGGTGATCGATCAGTCAACTGAGTCAGCAGAATCGATTTTCAAAGAGTGATAATTTTTGAAACAAAATGAGCGCGTGCAAACGACAGGTTTTAAAATGATCAGCTGCTAAAACAGGATAAGTCACTCAAAACTTGCCTTAATGAGCGATATTGGAATCACTGCGTTAGAAATACACGTATTGCACATACGAAGTTGCAATCTGAAAATTAAAGACAGCCTTGACCTTCTCGCCATTGAAACTAGCTGTGTACTGAAATCATCGCTATCCTTGATGTTATAGAGAAGAGAAACATCATTTGCGCACAAAGACGATTCAAAGACCAACAAAGCCTCAAAAGGACGCGGAAGAAAAAGAACTTTAAAGGAGCTACCTTACGGTTAAACGGTTTGAAAAATGCAGCCTAAATTTTCAATTTCGTCGTTTGTAATCCTAGTCAATCTGCTCCATCCTTAAACCATCATTGTTCATTTATGGTTTATTATTATTTCTTTGGTATTTTTCCATCTTTGTGAAGTATTATTTTCAGGTTTCCTTCAATTTAGAGGTAATTTATGTCCGTGGTCAAAATAACTCAAAATGCCGTGGCGGAGCTCCTTTAAGAAGAGAGAAAACCTCAAAAGTTTGCTTGCTGGGCAAGTTCAACCGAAATACTACTGACACAATCTCAAAACGGCGAAAGGAAACGTTATTGTACAAGTTCAAACTGGGTTTTCAAGACTTCTCTTTTGACCATAATAGCCGCAAAATGCAATTAATAACGAGTCTTTTTTCACGCTTGAAAGGTTGAAAATCAAGGAAGTCTGCTACTTTAATTTTCAATTCTGTTCCTTTTATGCAATTTTCACTCAGTTACATTATTCAGTTTTTACACGCTCAGTGTCTCTCTTTAGAATGATTTCCTTTTTTAGACGGATGATGTTACTGCGAGAAAGGACAGGATTATTATATTGATCGAAGCTTCGACAGTCGCGACTCGGCCATATACACATAACACTACGGTTTAATTATTTCCTCGAGGAGTTGATTCACGGTCAGTTAAAGAAAATGTTTCTTTTTTTCACCAAATTCAGAGTTCTTTTTCGCCAGAAAGACTAGTGGGCTGAACTTCGCATTTCAGGACGGCAACACACCTCTTAAAACGTACCGGTATTATCAAAATATTACAAGGGGAATTACTGACAAAAAACAAGAAGAAAGCACTAACCGGCCTCTTGTTGTGCTCGAATCTTGATTCAACTTGGCAGCCGCCTCAAACTCGGCCATGATAAGACTCGAGTTATCTCAGCGAATACCACTACTGAGCTTTGTTGACTGGACACCCACTGGAAGATTTCAATTCGAGAAGTGCTCTGTAAAACGACTCTTCTCTTATGGGTATTACTCCGTGGTGGGTAATTTTATACCCAGATTAATTGAATTGTTTGTCTAAGGCTTGGCAGCATTCCAGGAAAAAGACGTTTCAGTAGTTGAGGAACATACTTTTTCAATACAGTTTTGCGTAAATTGAAGGCTATTTTATTTGTTGACGCAATCGTCAAGGAACTGACAACCTTATTTGTTAGCGTAATCATCGCGTTATCACGGTGGTGTCTAATTACAAGTCTCCAGTGACAACCGTTTGTAATTGAAAACCTACGATATTCGCGCGTCAACTGGACGCGCTTCATTGGCTTTCTTCCACTTTATTCGTTGTACAAAAATACGTACAGAAGTGAGATATTTTGCTCGCAAATAGCTGGAAAACTAGTCGTGGCGTGACAAGGCAAGCCATGAATAACACAAGTTATCTAACAAAGACAAAAACACCTTAAACTTACTAATAGAAAACCTTGCAGATTGCAACTCAGTAAAAATAAGTAAAACACATAAGTTATTTGAGTTAATTACAGCGCTTACTGACGTGCAATGCATAAAGACAAAAAAAGCAGATCTTAAAGCACTCTTCTTAAAGCGCTTCTGAATTTTGCTAGAGACTTTTTAAATTCCCAAGTTTGTTAATGATTTTTATTAATTAGAAAGAGGACGTCGTGTCGCACAAATTCAGAGGTAATCAAGTTCTTAATTTCAAATTGCGCTGGCACTCGTCTGATCCTATGAAATTACTCGAGCGATTACTCCCTGAATTTGACTCTACTCGGTCCAACTACTATTTCCAATCAGACGCTGTTTGCTTCCTTATGTTTCTCAGCCAACGCCAGACAGAAATGGAAAATAAAGCTTAATTTTACAAGCATAATACGTTGGAAGCATCAGGAAGCAGCCTTCCTTTAGTTTCTTGTACGTGTTGAGACGATGAAAAGTGTTTTCCATCATATCATAAATTTTTTTTTTTAAAAAAGAAAAAAAGTCACTCAGTTGTGCAAGTATTGAAACCAAAAACTTTATTCTAGTTATTATCGTGATCAATAACCCGGTATTTTAAAGGTTTCAAGAATCCCTCAAGTATTTATTAGCTTAAATTGACGATACAACCTTCTTCTTCAAAAAGCAGCCCGTGAAAGTTGAAGTTATAACGCGTGCAAGTCAGAAAAGCAAGTTTTATCAACCCGAGTGCGCCAATTTGGAGCCTTTCTTCTCTTATTCAGGGCATTTCATGGCACGCATATATTAAAATTTGCCGCTCCACTGGTTATGAATAATTAATGATGTCCATGCATTCTCCGCGATGTAAATTAGATGCCGTATTTCGTGGCAAGGAGTTCAAATTCATGGAACTGTGTAGTTCTATGATGTCCTGTGATTGTTCAATGATATCTGTCTTGTTTTACTCAGATTTCACGTACTCGATGTTTCACTCATCTTTCAAATTACCGCCAGAGATATTTTTGGTTGTAATGTCGGAAAGGGAGATAATTATCGAACTGTTTGCATAGGACCGTTCCTTGAACCACGGTTCAATTATCTCTCCTAAATGCAGCATCATTAAGAAGCAATATTCGTTGAGAAAAAAATGATTTTTTTTTTTATGATGGGGAGAAGAACGTTTACTGCATTGAAGACAAAACACTGCGGTTCGCCTTACAACCATGTAAGGCTTCAGCAAGGGGAACTGTTGAGAACACTGAAAAATGCACTAAACAGCTTCTTGTCTTAAAACGTTGTTTAGCAACCGCATGTAACTCAGTCGACCATGATGAGACTTTGTCGACCAAGGGATATAAATTAAGGAAGTGCAATCTAACACAGCAGCACACGTAAATAGAAGTAAGAACTCTTAATTGTTTTATCTTAAGGTTACCAGAAAAGATGAGGTTCCGTTTCAGCACTCAGTGAAAACATACTTATGGTAATAAGAAGCCATCTGATTAAAATAAATTCTAAGTTTTCGCATATATTTGTAGACAAGACTCGTCAAAAAGCTGTGAAATAAGGAAGGTAACTCAAGCATTTGAATTACTTTGTTTTCAGTATAGCATTTGCAACAACGACAAAAACTGATTTCCATTTAGCTTTTGGAACGTTCATTTCACGATGTGTAAGGCCGCCATCTTGAAAATGTGTGAAAATCAATGCACCGTGCTCGTAGGCCGCACAGCACATGGATTAACTAAGTGCAACCAGCCAACGTAAAACGGGGGCGCTCGATGTTTTACTCAACTTTCAATTTACCGTCAAATAGTTTTTGGTTTCACTGACAGCTATGTCTAAATGGATCAATATTACCAAAACCTCTTTATTCATTCCGATTATCTCTCTACCAAATTCAAATTCAACATCATTAAGAAACAATATTTCTTAAGCAATATAACTTTTATGTTGGGGAAAAGAATTTGCACTGAACTCAAGTTGCATTGAAGACAAAATACTGTTTCACCTTACAACCATGAAAGGGGAACTGATAAGAACAAAAAAATGCACTGACAAGGTTTCTTGCCAGTCTCACTTGAAACGCGATCAATTAAGCAACCGCCTGTAACTCAGTCGGCCATGATAAGACTCTTAATGCACACATACTCATGGTCGCAAATCAGGAACCATTAATCAAAATAAATCCAAAGTTCTGGCATATGTTTTTGACAAGATCGACAAGAAAAGATTAAAGGAATAAGGTAGCTTTAGCATTTGATACATTTGCGTGTAAGCAAATATACCGTTATCACAGCTGCCACTTATCATAGTAAATACAACATACTTATAGATTAAACATCCCTGAAGATGAAATAAACTCAAATCAGTCACAAACATGATTTCAGCGTCAACAGCGTCTTCGTTACTCAGGAGCACAGGACGAAGAAATTTGAGCAAAAATCATGGAATGCTTCAGTTTTGTTTTTCTATGACATTTAACTGAATCAGCGCTCTTGGAGCGTCACTTGAAAACGTGTCAAAACCAATGCACCGTGATCACCACTTATCGATTCAATAAGTTCAATCTAAAACAGAAACCAACGTAAAAAGGCGCGCTCAATGTTTTACTCAGCTTTTAATTTACCGCTTTTAATTTACTCAGCTTTTAATTTACCGCCAAATATGTCTAAAAGGGATAAATTATCAAAACTTCTAGATTCACGACTGTGTTCACAGGACCGTTACTTAAACAAGTGCGAGTCAATTATCTCTCGAAAATACAGCATCATTTAGAAATAATTTTTCCTAAACAAAAAAACCTTTTTTGGTGGGAAAAAGAACTTGCAGTGGACTTTGCATAGAAGACAAAACACTGTTTCATCTTACAACCATGTTAAGGCTTCAGCAAGGGGAACTTTGAGAACAAAAAATACGCTAAACACTTCTTGTCATCCTTGAAACGTGATCAATTTAGCAACCGCCTGTAACTCAGTCGGCCATGATGAAGTTTGAGTTACTTCGGGAAACAGTGACAAAACTTTGTCGACCAAGGGATATAAATTCAGGAAGTACATTCCAACACAACAGCACACGAAAATAGAACCAAGGACTCAGCATTGCTTTACTATGCGGTTATGACAAGAGAAAAGGTTCCGATTCAGCAGTCGATGAACACATACTTATGGTAATCAGGAGTTATTAAAATGTAATCAAAGTTTTTGCATATATTTGTTGATAGGATCATCGAAAAACGATCAGAAGTAGATTGCAAAACAGTCATATTCGAACGAAAGGTTTGGAGCGAGTGTAAAAACGGCGAGGGGAGCGTTTGAGGCTCGCGCGCTTCACACTCGAGGATCACGCTAACGGCGCTTCGCGCCTTCTGAAAACGTCCGAAAACGACTGTTTTGCAGTCTAGATCAAAAGAGGAAGGTGGCTTTAGCATTTCAGTCATTTTTGTATATGTAAACGAATAAACTGTTGGCCGTGACTAAAAGTGGGACGGGAAGATAAAACGTAGGACTTTAGGACTTGGGACTTGGGAACGCGGGATGCGAGGACGTGTGGACGCGGGACTTCGAGACTTGGGGCTCGGGGAAGTTGGATGCGAGGACTTGTGCACGCGGGGACTCGGGGACGCGTGGAGGCGGGGACCCGGGGACGCGAAAACGTTGGGACTGGGGAGCGTGGGGCTGTGCAGGGACTCGGGTAAGTGGGACGTAGGTACTCTCTTTTTTGACAATTGTGAGACAGAAGACACTTCCAGGTTAACATCTTGACCCGAACGCCTCGAGGCCATGTTGGAATATTGATATTTAAAATATAGATAGGACCCTGCGCGCGCTCTGATTGGTCAAAAACCTATGTTTTATCAGAGTGTAAAACATAGAAAAAGCGTGTTTTATTGTTTTGCGCGCGTAAAATCTATATTTTAAAGCAAATGAAGAAGCCTATGCCGTGTATTACACTGTGATAAAACACTCCGGTCATTTGAGAACACTCGTTTCCCTCGTGTTCTCAAATGACCATCGTGTTTTATCACAGTGTAATACACGGCTTAGGCTTCTTTATTTGTTAAATCAAACGTGGCCCATCGCTACTTGTTACAATAAACACCACGTACTTATTGCTGGTTTATACTGTCACGAGATCAAAACTAAAAATCTTAAGTATTCAAAAATTTAAGTCAAGAACTTGGTGCATATAGAAACAGCCTCGAAAAATTCAAGGCCTTTGCGGGTTTTCATTCGCGCGTTTTTCGGAGAACTGTTTGGAGACGCCATGTTGTTGCCCCTAAGGAGGGGCACCAATGTAACGTATCTAAATCTACTTCTCTAGTGCAAACCTGTTCTGTATGCAAAAAAAAAAAAAAAAATAAATAAAAAAATAAAAAACAAATAAAATAAATAAAATAAAAATGTAAGGGATGACTCATTAATTGACCTACATGAGAGCCTACCGTGGGCCGGCATTTCATGTCACGCAAACACACAAACTTAAAAATTTAAAAATGAAACGCCCTATCGAGCCTAAACGTTGTCAAACGGCAAGTTGTTAGAGCATCTTACATTTGATAAAACTAAAACTTCAGAAATACTGGTAATTTTTAATTTTTGAATATGTGACGTCACATAAAAGCCGCCGGCAATGGGTAAAAATCCCAGGAAATGAAAACGTTCTTCGAATGCATTTTTTGTTTTTCCATAGCATTAAAAACAGTGACAAAGTAGGCCGCACAGCATTTATCAATTCAAGAAGTAAAATTTTAAACAGCAGCCTATATAACATCCCAGCATTATTTTACTCTGAGGTTACAAGACTCTTTCCGTGTCAGGCTCAGTGAACACATACTCATGGTAATCAAGGATTATTGTATAATTCCTCCGACGTATCCGCATTGCTGAGGGCCTTCAAGAAAAAAACGATGACATGAAACTTGTGCATATTTATTATTTCTATTTAAAAACGAAAAAGCTGAGAAAGCGTTTCCTCTAGTGGCAGTAAGAAGAAATTCAACGTATATCTTGAAGTAAAGGTGTAACATGCCTGGAACTGATGATGTTCGTGACATCAAAATGGCAGCCCGAGATGGCTCTCGCGTGGGCAAAAGGATGAGTTATCTGTCAAGTTTTTGCGAACTGAACAGTTCTTGTCTCTAGAAGACGTTTTGAGGCTCTGGAGTAACATCACATTAATGTGACATGTCACGTGTGTCACGATACTTGTGTCACGCGGGGTTATAGGGGGAGTAACTGCCGCGTAAAACAAACCTTCCAGACTTTCCTGCCTTGTTTTTTCTAATAGTTTAGGTTTTTCGGCGGTCTGCTAATTTTGTCGTTTGTCTTTTAATGTATATATTTTAACGAGTTAAGAGTCGTAAATAAATGAATGATGCTGATTCGCTTTCACAATGCGGAAGCTAAATTCTAGTCAGTTACTCCTTACAGCATTAAGGGAAATAATAAATTTAACTCAACTCAACTTCCTTGTAGCTGAAATGCCCCAAATGCCTAGCCAACACGCATTTATCGGAAGAGAAAACAATAGAAAACGACTTATAAATTGCCCGTAATGAGAGAATTTGCACTAAAGTGTCTTTCAGTTAAGAATAGAAAGTAAAGCGGTGTCCAGACTTATTCGCGTTCTGTTATGACCAAGTTAAAAGGAGCCCCCAAACAACAAGATTCAACCGAACCAGGGTATGTATATATTTTCTGCCATGCTATTTTGTAACAATTCAAAGTTCGGTTTCAAGCGTCCTCCAAAGAAGCTTTCAGTTCCTTTTCAAGGTAGAGAATAAAAGAGTTCCATTTACTGAGCGATCACATCAGTCGTCAACTTGGTTAAACGCTGACTCAGACGTCTGTATGCTCTATTATTCTCCTGTTGTAGAATGATCACTGCTCCAATTCGAGCCCAATTCCGTCTCGAGACACTGCTACGGACTTTCTTCAGTTAAGAAATTAAAATCAGCAACTCACGTTACATTATTCAACAATTCCCAGGCTACAAGGCTTGACCATTACCAAAGCTCTTACTTACTTACTAAACTTCCTCACAACCGTCGAGAGAAATGCGTCAATTGTTACACGCGCACTCAGGAGCTAACTGTAAAATCGAAACTGACCAATCACTCATGACAAACTTTTCACGAGTCTTTCGGCCAATAACATCATGGCTTAACTGACGAATCGTTTTCAACTGACCAGACCTATAACAACATCGACTGACAAGCACTATTCACTTGACTCTGAAGATGACTTCCGCTCAGGTTGTCGAAACGTCAGTCACCAACAACAGTTCTTTTCAGAACTACACTCAACCGGACGATCACACAATACGAACTACTGATACTCCTGGGTTCAAACCATTTACTATGTAAAATTAAACACCGCAAATAAGCGGCACTACTTTTCAATGCGGAAACAACTAGCTCTCCGAATAAATACATCGTTCACATGCAATTATGTAGCATATCTATCGTGAACTAACTCTTTTTTAGGATTATTTCATCTTGGTATAAGTTCATTGCTGAAGATTTGTCAAAACGTTACGTTTTATCGACAGAGCCTGTTTTGCTTGCCCTGCCGGCCTTTATTCCTTCACTAATTTCTTCTCATTTTTACCGCGTGACGTTTTGTGTAGCGTTATTGTTATGCCATGACTGCTCTACTGTGTATTTTTTTGACGCAATGCTGAAACAAAAGATTTTGCCCGTCTAACCTCTCATTCAGTGCGAGGCTGGACGGGCAAAATCAAAGCTTTTTGTTTTCCTGGGACTCAAAATGGCTGCCGTGTGATAAAGGTCTATTGGCAGCTTGAACGCATCTTCTAGGAATAATTTGACAGTTTCTACACCTTTTTTGGTTTTTATTCACTGCTAGATCTAAAATGCCAACAAAAGAAAAGTGCAAACAGTTTTCATTTTCTCTTAAACTTAATGGTAATCGCTAAGCTTTTCTGCACCTATGCATAACAGAATTCTTTTTCAAGCTTTTCATAAAATCAATCTAATTTGGTAAAGGAGAAGGACAGAATGTCAGATAAGGTACCTAGAGGACTCCATCGCTTTTTCAGTGCGATTCCGCTTCAGTTGCAGACAGCGAAAGTCCCATGACAATAAATAGCGTTGATTTAATCATGACGGTTCGGTGCTAAAGCGTCGAAGAACGAAAATAATGAATTAGCTTTCAGTCGGGAAAGTCATCTTCCTTATTTACACGCGAAATTTTGCATGGAGGTTTCAGAACCAGTCTATCTTGGTATTCAAGTCAGGAAGCAGATGTCTTGTTTTGGTTTCTATGAAAGCTGTTCTAAGCGCTTTGTTACTTGGGACCATATATTTTTTTAGCTTTTAAGGACATGATTCAGGTTAAATTTGAAAACAAATTATCAAGTGAAAGTAAGACTGCCAATACATTCGATGAAACTGTGTTCATTCCACCGTACTTTTATCGTTTTTAAGGCTATTTTATTCATAGCACCGTTCGTGCTGAAGTTGAAATTTCGAATTGCCTTTGGGGAATATTTTTTTGGCTATTTAAATTATTCATCATTTTCATCCATACCATTCAATAACAACAGCTCATTTGAATGCATTTTTAGGATTAAATTATTCACAGCACGTTCGATATTTCCATCACACGTGCTATTTGTGTATGTTTTCACACGTTCCAGGAAACTGTGAGGACTTCCTCGTCAGTTTCGATTTTAACTAATGATCACGTCATAGGTTTGAAATTTGAAGCAGCGTTAGCCGGGCGATACGAACAGTTCAGCTGTTGGACTTGTTTAGCTAAAAACGTCTTAGCACTAGTTCGGGCCGTTTTCTCAATGGCTGCAAGAAGCGAGGAAAATATTTGCTGTGCCTCCGACGAAATCGCGGCCGCGGAGAAACTTGACTTTATCGACTCACGAAGGTATCTCTAAATTGTTCCATATTATACTGTACTATCTTTCTTGGTTCGCGGATTTTTGTTTCATGCGAACCGAAATATTTGCGTAATGATAGCCAAAAAACTGAGTGATTCATTTTTTTGCGAAAGGAACATTTACCTTGCGTGAAACGTCGGTATATTGAAAATTGGCTTTCGAGATGGGGAGCGAGACGAGCAGTTCTTTTCGGCTTCCTCTAGATCATTGTATGAAATGCGAGTGAAATTTGAGTCTACTTGTAGCAATCAGTTTACGGCTTGTGTGTCATTCGCTGCTATTAAACTGCTTGCAATTTGGTTTCAATAGAGCAATGTTTTAATGGAACTCGAAGTGCGCGATTCGACAACGAAACGACGCTCGGGAGTTCTAATGGCTCTTTACTGAAGGTTTTATATACGGAAGTAGAATTTTGTGATGGAAAAAGAGTCATACTGTGGGATGGAAAAAAGAGACACACTGTGTCCGAAACGGAAGTGGAACAGGCAGCCAAAAGCGGTTGCTAAGAGACCGGTCAAACTTGCTCAATGAATGATTTGCAGGTAATCGGATACCGTGCTATATGCAAAGAACTCTGGGATCGCCAGGGGGCAAACATTGCTAGTCGCTGGAAGGAAATGTATGGCTAAATGCTGTTTCCACGTCTAAAAGACGGGATTTTGGAGGGAGATCAACACTTTTTCGCCGTAGTTTTATCGCAGATGGATAAGGGACTGTTGAAATGTAGAAAATGTAAGTGTTTGTTAGAAAAACCGTGAAATATGTGAAAAAATCTACCGATAAACTAATTTGCTTGCGTAATGATTATTTCGAAATTTACATCGTGTAATGGTTTAAAATATCACAAGAATAGGTAGAAATCGAGAGAAAATAACCCAATGAAGCCTTTTACGTTTCAGTTTACGTTTGTACAGCCTGTTTTCTTGTTAGTTACTTCTTTTTTAAACAAATTATGGCTTGTGGAAATGTACCTCCTCAAAGGAGCGAAGTCGTTGTCAGAGAAGACGGAAACTGTTTTATTTTTACCGCGCTATTGCTCTTTGGAGGGATGAAATGAGCCATGAAAAGCAAGAAGAAATCCGTAGGTTAATTCTGCTTTGATTTAAAAAAAGTCCGAACGTTTTTCAGGCGCTACTCTTCTCTTCGAACTCTGTGTAGGAACATGTTAAGAAAAGCAAGATCACGGGCACTTGGGCAGAAACTGTCGACATATAATTTTAGTTGTGCATCGCTGCTTAAAGGTTTAATTTTAAACCGATTATGATCACTGACTCGTGTTCATCGATCACAACAAAGCATGCCAAAAAATTGCCCTCACGAGCGAGACATTTGCTCAAAGTTTCTTTTTTTGATAGCTAAACAGTACAAATGAACGTGATTTGCTTATTATGTTGAAGAGAAACAGCATATAATTAAAGTTTGTAGCTCGGAGAATAAACACACGAACAAAACAGCTCGAAAGAGTCATCCAGCAGAAACGTGACAACAACATCACGAACTCCATGACTCGTCTATTGTTAGCCTTCGTATTGTATATTGTAGAAGTAAAAGTGAAACTTACTCGGCCATTGAAAGCTTGGACCTTCAACAATCTTGTCCGAAGATTGTTTTCGAATATCGCTAGGTTCTTTGTGTACATTTTGCCATGAATGGAGGTAAAAACGAGTCCCAAATCGGGCACAGCGAAGCAAAATGTCAACTGCAAGCCGTATGCAGTTTTCGAATGCTACGTTAAATACCCTCGAAGTAATTTTTTTCTATCCAATCTTTGTGTATTTGATATCAAAATAATCACTAGATTCCAGGCTTTCCAAATCCGACCGTACATCTTGACAAACGCATAAGGCGATTGACTTAAACCGCTTTTTAGTATTGACCGCGGACGGGATTTGGTCACGGATCGGTCACGGCTTCTATCGAGTTTCGCAACTTCAATGCCCGATTTACATCGATTTTTTTTTAATATTCAGATAAATTTTAATATTTCTAGATGGAAGGATACCTACATTTCTTAAATCCAACCGTACATCTTGAAAAAGTAACTTTTAATTGGGCGAAATTTAAACTTACGCTCAAAATTTTGCTGTTTTTCTGCGAATTTCGGGTCGTTTTTCGGGGGCCTGGGGACGAAAAGGAAAATCTGAAGCAAATGTCACCCAATTTTTTGCCATGGCAATGCATTTTTTTAAACATAAGTATTAGTGAGCAGCACACAACAACAAATCTTGTCAACTTGATTTATTTTCTCTGACCGGTTTTGCCTGATCACACAGACTTCGTCAAGGAGTTTGAGCGAGATCTTGATGGATAAAAGGAACTTATTTTATACCTAATCTATAGAGTAAAAAACACGTTCCAACTAGGCTGTGAACAGTGAAAAACACCTACAGAAAAATGACAAAAATACGTGCAGGATATGACTAAAGTCCTGCGTAACGTGCAATGTTTACTTTTCGGGCTCAAGGATTTAACGGTGACAACCCCACACAGCACAATCGGTCACCAGGCATAATTCCGATATTAGATATGTCACTTAACTTAAAAATACGCCACAAGGAGCCTGTACACAACTGAAAAAGCTCTATTTGGTTATTTCCTCTCGATTTATACGTAATCTTGTGCTATTTTAGACCATTACACGATGAAATTTCGCAATAAACCTTACCCAAGTAAAGAAGATTATCGGTACATTTTATCACATATTTCACGGTTATTCAAACAAAAACTTACATTTTCCGCATTTCAACATTCCCTAAGTCCATTTGCGATAAAACTATGGCGAAAAAGTGTTGATCTCTCTCCAGAATCCCTTTTTTGGCGTGGAAACAGCTTTTCGCCATACGTTTCCTGGCGATCCCAGAGTTCTTTGCGCATAACATGAGTATCCGATTTCTGGCAAATCATCTTTATGACTAAAAAGATCAAAGTGCTCTTATGAGCCAACTCATTCATGTCGAATTAGTGAATTTATGAGAAAGTGAGGGCAGTAAAGTTGCTTACAAAGTTATGATGACGATGCGTTTACAGGCAATCTTCAGGTTAAGAGCAAAGGTAGCTACTCAGAGGCATTAAGTGGACCTAAGTGTTGCAATAAAGATAGTGTTGTAAGAGAAAGAAAGCCGGGCCTTCGTGGGTTTACTTGCTGTTGTTCGTTTATGAGAAACCACTTCAAGTAAAGTGTTTGTTAGCCAGTTGTCATATTTGTTACCGAATAATAAATAAGGCTGGAGTACAAATGCAGACTGCAGACTGAGTACAAAATGGAGACTGACAAGAAAAACTGTTTTTTTTTTACGTCCGAAACGTGTCACCATTCGATTTTATAACTTGTACCTATTGTGACCCTATTGTCACGCAATCACATCATAATCTTCGCATTCTCGCAGGTTATTTTACATCTTGAAACGTGCACTTTAAACAATATGAAAAAGAATTCATACAATTCATTCTTACACCGTTTTAAGCTTTCAAGGGGTTTTCGGACTTGAGCGCGAGATCCCTGTATTATATAAAATGGAAACGCTAGTATTGCAATTTGATCTACAGTGTCCGTACAACACATTGGAGATGGCACTGCAAGGTTACTGCGTGACAATAGGTAACTTATGCAATCAAATGTTACCACGTTTCAAACAAATGTTACCACGTTTCAAACGAAAAAAAAAGCAGTTTTTCCTGTCAGTCTGCATTTTGAACCTAGTCTGCATTTTGTACTCGTTCTGCAGTCTGCATTTTGTACCTTAAGTCTGAATTTTGTACTCGGTCTGCAGTCTGCATTTTGTACTGACCGTATGACCCGGCCATATGACCTGTTTTTATTACGAGGTTGCCCGTGAAAGCAAATTTATCCTGAATGAACCAAACTCCACCGCTGCTAAATCTTCGATTAAAAGCGGAAATTAAAAGCACAATCCCCACTCAAAATCTTCCCTTTTATAAAAAGATGAAATTAAAGGCAGTCCGCTGATCCCACAAATTGTAAAGGAACGCTGCAAAGGACATGTTTCACATACCACAACAACTTACGCAAACGTGAAAACAGCAGATTGTTATCGTTTCTCTCTGAAATTAAAAAAGACCTTCTGCAATGCTAATTACCTCACCGGAAATTAATTTGTTGTTTTAACCTTCCAGTATACCTGTTATCAATAACATTTTGTATTGCATATACTACTGACAAAACCATTATCGATTAATTAATCACAAACAGTCTTTCCTTGACAGAAAATATAAAACAGCTCATTGTGAAAAGTTCGTATAAACTATAAACTGCAAATGAATTGTACCCTGACTTTATCATCACTCACTACACGTAAATCTCATGTTTCAGTGCACATACAACGCACATGCAGTGCTCTGATATTGCTTATTTAATTCACTTCACGGCTGGCAAAAGTCCAGCCTTAGTATAACTGCGCTAACGAATAAGTAAATTAGACCTTTGTCCTACCGTGTGTGCGACTTGATTGTCGATCTAAACGTTGATGTATGTATGGACGATATGTTGTTATTACGAGTTTGCCCGTGAGCGCAAATTTCTGCGATACAGTAAAAACCCACATACAAGAACGTGTTGTGGGGGTTCAGGCTGATGTTGTTCTTATATATGGCCAGCGGTAACACCCCCACTATAAATATCGATTCTTAACGCCTCTCAATGCAGGAATGTTGAGATGGCCAAGTGGATAGCAAGTTCGCCTTGAAATCCAGCCACCGAAGTAAGGCCGAGGTTCGAAATCTAGCCGGCGCGCATTGCCTTGTTTCCTCCCCACCTTTACTTCCGGTTAACTTCTGCATAAATTCATAAACGTTTAATTTCCGTCCATGCCGATTAAAAAGTCCACGCAAATTCCCGGATGAAGCCCTAACAATGAAACTGTTGGCGGAACATGCAGTAGTCGTAACAGAGGAATTGTTCTCTCTCTCCATGCGACCGTTTCAACAGGCGAAAGAAAGCGGTAAAACGATATGTTTTAAATGCTTTGAACAAGACGGTCTTGTGAATTTTTTCCTCGAGGGAGCTGGATTAAGTCAGCATTATCGCACAATGCATCGTAGCGCTGCTGTCGACAGTGTGAAATGCAAAGCTGTTTTTCAAGATCGCCACGGCGAGGAAACGGCGAGGGTCGTTGAGCGATTGGGCAGACTTCGATTGCAAACGGTTAGTATCCTTTTATGTAAAGCGAAAGTGATCTGTAATACGTAAAACCATAGATTCAGACCGTGCCCGTGTAATAAAATGCAGATTTGTCTATTTCAGTGCACCAACGGAGCAGATTATTTAGATTATACCGTTAATCAGAATCGAAACTTCATCAAATTACGCCTACTTACCTCTTAAACTTAGTTCTTTAAAAGAGCAGTCAAAATCGTCTAAATCGTCCACTGGTTCAGCCATAACCATCGAACCGCAAATCTGACCAGCCAACCGCACGAAATATGGCAGAGGCCTCTCTCCTCTCTTTCCCCTTCCCGGCACTCCCCGCGCGCTGCCGTTTTTTCCCTCTCCCCAGGCCTACAGCCAAGAAACCAGCACGAAAGAGGCCTCTGCGGAGGAGAGAGAGGCTATGTCAAATCGAATTAGCTAATCAGCAATTTACGTTTACGGAGAGCCTGTTTGCAGGCTATTGTTTTAGGGCAAGGGCATATCATTTTCTTAGCCACTCATGTAAGACGTAAGAAATTAGTGGTGACCCAAATAAAACGAAATGAGGAAATTTGTCATGCCATTTTCAGTTGAAGTGCCATGACTGTAATTACCTGTAGGTACTGATGCAGCCGGTTCTGGCCGGTTCTACATGCCGCAACGCCTCACATCGTACCACTACGCAGTTACGCTCAACATTTTTAGACTACACGCGAGAATCGCACGCACGGACTGTCAGACTCAACAAGGCAAGACGCATATTACGCCGGTATATGCACCGTAAAAATGACTCAAACAAAGTTCGATATCCTATTCGGTGAGAGAATTTTACAGACGGGAAGAATGCGGGGAAAATACTCGAATTTCAGCGACTGCACTGTCAATTTCTGTATTTATGATTATTTGCATCTGATCAAGAAAATGTTAAGGTTATTCCTCACAATTGCACTGCGCATCCTATCTGCGCATAATTTATGGCGTCATTTAGCGCGCTCTCGTGCACGTGCACACTGAAAACATGGCGGATTTGCCTTGATATTGAGCTGTTTCAGTTGAAAAATGGCTATAGCTCACCAACGAGCATGGGCACCCCAATTTTTTTTCCAGTCATTGTAATCAACTTATCATAAACTTTGCTTGAGGAAAGACTGATCTGATTTCTATTGCCGAAAATTGAATAAATAGCGAAAATAGCAAGTAAACTGTGGTCTTTTCTATTTTACCCTATGGTAACCATGTCAAGAAATTTGGTTGAAATTTTAATCAAGGATTCAGCTTTCTGTCTAAATCAAACTTAAAAAGTTTATTTGTGTCCGATACAACGCATTGACTCCAGTTTAATGCGTTTTCTCATGAGTCTCGGTCACAAAAAGTTACAATTATTACTGGGAATGCGTTCTTGTAATAAGCGTTAAATAATGCCAAAATGGGTCATTTTCAATGCCCCAGTGCTCCTTAATGAGTATGGGCACCTCCCTTTTTTATTTCAAAATTGAAGTTCTCATATGATAAATATTCAGTGGGCAAAGTTTGAACGAAAATCTATTGTCAGTTTTATTTCAGGGGAATTACCTTAAGAGACACTCATTTAAGCAAACAATTTAAGTCGATCAATTCAGGACCTCTAAAATTAGAATGGTTTGAAGTTTGAGGAAAACTGGGCGAGTTCTCACCGCTAAGTTCAAAGTTTCAAAGGGTTATCTAAGTTCTGCCAATACAATTCTTTTTGAAGAGAACTAATTAATGGATTAACTCTTGTCCTATCATCAAGAGTTTTCTTTCTGGTCTCAATGTATTTCTTATACGTGATTAAGCGAAGCGAATTTGACTCTTACAAAACAAGGCCTCTTTATTAATCAATTAGTCAAATCTCCAGTCGTGCCGTCATGCTTATATATACCAGTTTCATTTCAAATAGATCCAGAGAAAATATCAAAGACATTGAAAACCAACATCAACACACGCAGGTGTAAGTCGAAAGCTTGCACTGGTCACGTATTCGAACTTTCTATTTGTGAGGGGGACGTAAGGGTTTGCGGTAATGCAGTTTTGCGTTATTTTTGGTGCGTTTTTGCAGTACAAAATTGCGGGCCCAAGAGAGGCCCGTAACCCTAATCTTGACAGTGACCAACGGATTGCTTATTACGCCTGCGCGCCATGATTATAAGAGGGATGCTGAAACCGGAAGTCGACAATTTGTTCTGCAACTAAGAACGATCAGAATGTGAAAAATGTGTCAATCATAACAGTTTGTCACATAGGATGCAGGCTTCTGTCACATGGAAGATGAAAAGTACGTTCTGCTGACGTTTTCGTGACAGTTTGTCACATGTGATCTAAGCTTCTGTCACCCCGGCTCAAGCTTTTGCGGGAGTAAAATACAGGCTCGATTTCCGCCGCTCTCTCGTGTCTGGTCTACCCTTCCCGAGAAGAACTGCTAGCGGCAAAAGAACAATCTGTTCCTTAACAATCCAGCTTTATCGTGTTAAGATTTCAGCGAAATAGAAGAAAACCAGAATTAAATTTTTTGTTTCACCTCGAGTCATTGCTTGACTCAACGAAGTCGCCACGAACGCCCGTTGCAGACGCTGCAACGTTAACACGAACATAAAAAACACAAGCCAACGTTATGGTCAAAAACTCCCAGAATCATTGCCTAAGAGCTAAACCGTGAATGGGAACATGTTGTCCGAACTTTCCTTATGTGATGTAGACGAAAAAATGACCTCGGCGGGCTAGGAAAGAGCACGAAAGAAAAAACATGACAGACAGCATAAACAACGCTATAATAATTATTCAGCGCGTGAGATTCGGCTCGGAAACAAAAACCTTTATCCTTTATCCTTATAAATGTCCTGACTTCCATCTCTCGAAGAATTTGCCTCAATTTTGAGCAAATAAACATTCCTCTACAACCGACTTGAATACTTGACAATACTCTCCGGAGGGGGGATACGGCGGAAATTGGTGAGAGTCGAAAGTAACGCCAATTTTCTGTCACGCCTTCAATTGCTGGTTTTCACATGACGTCACTAAATTTCAAACTTCAGAAATATTGATCCTCCTGAAATTTTACTTTCATGCTGTATAAGAGCAGCTAAAAACTAATATTCATACATATTTTCACTCCGAATGGGTTCTTGGTTTAGTGATAGACTACGCTTGAATTTCTAAGCTTTTGCGTGACGTGACATTTACATGACGGGCGAGAGAGCTGTTATTTTGGTTTAAAAGGTGATTTATTTCGGGGAATTCGGCTATCTGAACAGTTCTTGTATTAGAATAAAGTACTATTGTTACGTTTGTGAGTTATTCGAGAGATAAATTCACTCTTTCGTAGCAAAACTCAGTGACAGATGTTTCTTCTGGTTTCCGGCCGCCATGTTGGTGCCTATGTACATGGGCACCATGCAGCATGGCGTCTTCATACAAATCTCTATAAATTTGGGAAAAACGTTTCTTCGCATATCTTCCATGAGAAAAATTGCTGTGACCTGAATCTTGGCGAGAGTCTTTGCATATGTACCTTCTCTCTATTTCCAGATTCTAGACTTAATCTATTGCACGGTTTTGATTTTTTATTTTGATCTATTTTGAATGGCGTGACACTGAAAACCAGCAATAAAGTGGTCTTTCCGTATCCAATTTCTTTTGCTGACAAGCAAGGTATGCATTACCATCTTCTCTGCCCATTCCCAACATCTCAAACAAAAGCTCTTCAAGTGCATTCAGGCCCGCACTTTCTAACCTGTGGTTACTACTAGTTTTTATTTTAATTCGCGGTATTGCAGTTTCAAAACACTAAGCGGTTTGCGGTTATTACAACCTTTAGGTCGCGGTTTTCCGTGAAAAAAGTGTCTCCAGTGCTGACACTCATTGGAGCGGTTGGCATCCGGTTGTTTTGCAAGCGCGAGATAATAAGTGTTTTGTTTTACGACACATCAAGATTTATTCTATCAGTTTCCAATTTTTTCAATTTTCCAGTTAATGCTTAAAGTGATTAACCGTTTTGGTCAATGGTGCGTGGACTTCGTGAAATTCCATACCGGATGTTAGCTCGTACAGTCGCACAGCCTCCTGTTCTTGTTGCTTTGATTCAATGCGCAACAATGGCAACGGAGGTCGTCCAGGTCGCAACCGAAAGCGAAGAAGACGTACGGTTTCAGTATTCGGGAAAAAATCCGATGCGGTTTTTGGCGTATTTCTGTGCGGTTTTGCGGTTTTCGGACCCCCCTTACGCCCCCCTCTATTTGTCAGTTAGAATTTAGGCTGTTATTGTACTGTCGGCGTTTCAAACCACGACTATTATTATATCCAATAAGAACTGACGGTTTCTAAAGCAATTAGCAATTTAATCATATATAGCTTCGTGAATGACGTTAAATCTTCAATCTTACAGTTTCCAGAAGCTGTTCGACTTCCTGATTTTTGGTTTCTAAAAGTCGATTATGATCTTTCATGAGTTTTGAAAGATCACGACTAAAACACCACACGAGTACATACGGGTAACATACAAGTAACATACGGAGCATACGGGTACATACGGATACATACGACTAACATACGACTAACCTACGGCCACATACGATTACATACGACTGACATTCGGATACATACGACTGACGTCATCACATCCGCCATCTTGATTTCACTATTTCACCTTAGTTGGTTATGAGACATGGCAAAAAATCAGTGCAAAATCAAGCCAGAAAGCTTAATTGTAACCATGTACATGTAAAAATGTATCGATTTTGCAATTTCGTGTTGAGAAACTAGAAGAATTATGTTTAAAATGTTGAATTTTGGGAACAGTCGACACATTAAAAAATTCCGCAAGCTATAAACGAACAGCTGCTTAAAGTTTCAGCACCAGAGTAAATCTCGTTAAATATGAAATATTCAACATGACACGAGCGTGGGACAAATTAATAAAGAAAAATCTGAGTCCTCGACAGGAATCGAACCCATGACCTCCCGAACACCGGGCAGGTTCATATGTGACAGGTGTCCTGCATAAAAAAAAAATTCACCATCTTCATTCACTTATAACAGAGTAAATCTCCTTTCCAAAATTTGCAAAATCTGAGGGGGGTGGCATCCAACCCTTTTTCACCTCATTTACAAAACCCTGAGGGGGTGGCATCGAATCCCCTTACCCCCCACAAAAAGCACCATCAGCCCCCTACCTTATGAAAAGTGAACGGTCTCTTTGTATATACTTTTTCGTCCATGGTTGGTTGAAGCCGGATGAATGCCTTCAAGCTTACTAAGGACGTGAGTGTGTGCTGATGTGAAATGACATGCATGACGCAAACGTTCTTCCGGAATGAACATCCGACAAAGGCACCATTCGGTACATTTACATTGTGTATCCTTACTGCGCAGAATTTTACCTTTTATTAGCGCCCATACACAGAAATTTGCGCATTTTTTTTCTGGGCGGCATGGCAGAAGCCTGGCCTGGCAATCATAATCAACTACGAAAGCAACTTGTAACACCAAATGACATATATAAACAGACATATAAGAGTAAATGGCTACTGATTGTGTCATTCTGTGACTATTCAGTTGACTTAAATTATAATGCAATCGATGGTTCTTTTGGTTTGGAAAACATGTGCTTTTATCTTTCATGTTACTAACTAGAGCAGATTTTTGGTATCATCTGCGGTAGTAAAAACACTTCACTTACCACTGTTAGTTACATCTACCTCACGGTTCCTTTTTCAACTGTGTCATCTGTAAATCAGTATTACGCTCTTCAAATTGTTCAGTGCACGGTAAAGATCGAACGCGTGAAGACCATCCACTGCGCGACAGGCCAATTCTTGCGCACATCGGATTACCTGGCATGACCCCAGGTCACCAGTTTAATATCAAATATCTTTGTTCTTGTAACGCAATCTTTCCTTAGTCGGGGAAGTAATGCGTGACGACTAAATATCAAATATCTTTTGCTCTCTCATGTTATATTTTACTTAAGTTGTCGTTACTTTGCATAAAAATTTACTCGTATGAATTTTACTCGTTTTTTTTCGTTTTTTTTTTACTCGTATGTATTCTTATGTATCTGTTTGGTCCGTGATATTACTCGTATGCTACCCGTATGTACTCGTGTGGTGTTTTAGTCATGATCGTTTTGAAATGAGCTGGCCAACGTATTGCGGTGAAAGAGGCTTATCTGTTCGTGGGTTTGCTTAAACGGCTAACAACATTTTAGTGGCAACGATTTCTCGGCGGATGGCTTCAAGAAATGAAGAAATTATTTGTAGTGTTTCGGACGAGATAATTACAACGAATCACCAAAACTTGAAGAGGTAGCTATGTATTGTATATTTTTACCATCTACTCTCCTGAAACCAAAAAAATATTTTTGAAACGAGAGTTCATTTTTTATCGATATTGTTATGCGAGACAAACGTACACATCTCCATCTATGTTAGGGTTATACAGAAATGTTGCTGATCACTATCTTAAATAATTGACAACCGTTGTAATTTTTAGAAATCCGAGAAGAAAAAGTGACAATAGCAAACTTTTCGTAGGGATGCATAAGAAAGAAAGTAAACTAATTTGAAGAAAAGATGAATGCGGAAGTGTAGCGTAGCGTTGTTACTAGGGACCTTGGTTGCCAAGGTTACCAAAGTTTTTGTTGCTAGTCATATATCAAACGCCAACCACAGAATAAGGAAAAAGACAGAATGAACAAAGTTTTGCAAGTTTGTATATGTGAAGTCCAGACTCTGAAGGGGCAGTGGCGATGTCATTTTGAAAATTCTGCTTGACAGTCCGGGATCGTTATCATTTTTGATAACCTCACCAAAACAAACCATAAACCAATCGTTGCACAGGATTTCGTTCACGTGACGTTATTTGGTAGCAACAGTGTATAATTCAATATGCCGGTCGACGAGGCGCTGCGATGAAAGGGGCTACTCACAACATCACAATGCAGCGTCATTGAATTAAATTTAGGTTTGCTTCATAATAGGTTATGGGATTATGGAATAAAAACAGAAATGTATGGAAGAAAACTGTCTTCGTCCAAAGTTACTGCGAATTTAATTTCCACACCGTGTGATATTTGTTCCGCGAGTAAAATGACACAGCAAAGGTAGACAACAAATATTCTGTTCACAAAAGCGTTGTTTATTGACACTAATATGATAATAGCTTCCATTTTCCCTCAGGCTTCATTTTCTTGGTAGTGGGCGAAGCTGCTTGTTCAACAGTCTGTAGTATAAAATAAAAACCAACAAGAAGCTATTTCTCAGAAAGAAATAGTGTTTCGTTTCCGGAAAGATATCCAGTCTCAGAAAGGCTCGTGTTTTGATATCTTGTGCGTGTGAAGTCCCGGGGCGAGGGGGATTTGTGCTAATGCGCTGCTTTGTGATTCGCTTAGTTGCCAGAGCTTGGGGTTTTTCCTCGAGGCGGGATATAGTACTGAAACTATGGTAGAAAAGGAAGAGCTAGAAATTAATTCAAGTTTTCTACACATTACCGCACTTCGAAATGTATTTATTTGTGATACTTTCCTGTGACTCTGCCCAAGGAGAGAAGGGTACTCCCATATATGGGTATAGGTATGTCCAGCCTGAGGGTATGTATTTTTTCTTTTGAGACATTTAGGTCAGAATAGAGTATCCAATTTGGTAATTTTGGTCTCAAACTGGGCATTGTTTTGCACTTTAGTCTTGCATTTGGTATGTTCAGTCTTTTTTAAAGAAGCTAGTTTTTCATCATTATCGATAAGCCAGGAATCAAACACTAGTTGATAAGGCAGGAGATCCAGGAATCTCAAATTTTTTTATTTAGGGCAGGTTTGCGATAAGGCATACATTTAAGGGACAGGTCATAAATGGGATTGAAAAATCGCAGATCTTAATTAACTAAGCAGGGTAAATGCTTCGGCAAGCGGGCCGCACGGCCCCGCCAATTTTTCGCAAATTCGAAATTATTGTGTGAGGCTAAATAACGCTAAGAGGTAAAAGCATTTGACGCATAATTTTCCATTTCTGTGCCAGGAAGTGCTTGATTCACATCGCTGCTGCGGCACTCTTCGTTTTCGTGTCGTTGCAATATATTTTTCTTTTCAAAAAGGACGTGTTACGTGTGACGCGAGTTATGCAATTATTTACACAGTCCGCCTTCGGCTTATTTATGAAGCCAAAGTACAAATGTTATCGGTGTTTTCATGGAAACCAGCTTAGCCACGGTACCTCAAAACAAAAATATTGTTATTTCTAAAAGCTTAAGATAGGACGCGCTCCACAAGAAGTGAAGTTTCTCAAACTGTGGCGGAAAATTTGACAAATTCAGTTAAATCTATAAAATGTCGACCCCTTATAAGAAAGCCATATTGTACCTCTTTTGCAATAAAGCAAGGTTAATTAAAATACAATTTGATGAATTAGTTACCTTCCACAGAATATCGATTCTGTCACTGGTATCATCCAAACGTTCCAAGTGCGTGTTCTTTTCCCGTAAGCATCCACAGAAAATCGGCGGGATTGTTATTCCTGACAAGTCCGATTTCACCAAAGATATGTCGCCTTTGTGATCTTAATCACATTTAAATCAAGCAAGAAAACAGATACCTTCTTCTCTTTAGAATCGCAGCGTTCCAGTCTGACTTAAAACATTTAAGTCTTCAGTTATTTCTGCCTTCAGTGCCATTTTACGTTCCTTTTTGTTTCCGTGACTCGAAATTAAATTTAGTTTCAACAGGATGTTTTTGCTGCGGATGTTTATCTTATGAATTACAAGCGTTACTTCGATAACTCCCATGCTCACTATGTAAATAAATCACTCTAAAACGAAAAACAGTACCATTTCTTTGTTCAACTAAACAAAACTAACTGCTTCAATCGGCTTAAAATATCTCATTGGGGGCCAAATCGCGTGATGTGGCGGCGTCTCTACCTCGAAAATATATTTCCCTTTTACTATCACTACGCGATTAGAAGTCCAGTTCGTAGTTTTCTTGTGTAATATACCAATAAAGAGAGTTTCAATCAATAATTCCCCATTTCGTACAAGGCAACAATTGAAATGTTGCATTTCGATGCACAGAATTTGGGCGGAAATTTTGCCGCCGTATTTACATTTACAATTACGACCTTTACTCTGATTGGATGTTACCTCCACTAAGTAAATAGTTCACCCCTGAACTGAAAACAATACCGTTTCGTTTCTGAGGAAACGAAACAAAAAGTAACAGTAAATACATCTTGAAAAGCTGCAACTTAATTTCGTTTAGTTTGCGTGATAACAAACAGTATAAGTTTAATTCAACAGCCAGGCTCGGCGTAGTAACACGTAAAATGCAAGTACCTAACATGTTCACGGAATATTTGTTCCTCCAGAGCTAACATTTAGAGAGCTTAAAACATATCTGGCAATACAAACGAGCCGAGAGAGAAGGAACCTGGCAAAAAACAGAGGTGTCAAACTCTTAAAATTTCACGCTGATTGCAGCGGAAGCCAACCTGACATATGACCTATGTCCTTCCAAAACCACAGGATTTTTGCTTAGCGAAATATTCAAAGATCCCCAGATCGTACCATACAAAAGGGGCAGATCCTTAGAGATATACTAGTTCGAGCAAAACTTCCCAAAGCGGCTATTACACGCGGATAGGAGTTGCGTAGGCCTGTTACCCCATTGTTGTCACTCGCTGAATCCAACGATAAGCTTCATTATATTAATGACTGGTGTGCCAGAAAACTGACCTAGTTTGGCCGGCATTTCTTGAAAATATATCAGGACCACGAATGTGTGGACATTGAATCTTGGACTCGAAAATATAGGCAACTTACCTTTTAATGCATTTGCCGATTGACCGTCTCAGGCGATAAAAATACCTCACGTACGTCAGGCAAACATTAGGCCGGCGGGGATGAATAAAATCGCTGTCCTCATCAATGTCGATATCATGTCGTTCGAATTCAAGCTTGAATTCTTCTTTAGGTCTTGCAGAAGTCCTTTTTGAATCGAAGACGCAGTCTTGCCACAAAATCGACATAAATTTGCTGTTTTGATTCTATGGGTACCAGCATCCGCCATCTCAATACCTAGGAACACATCAATTACAGATGTAGATATGGCCGCCGTTACGAACAGCACATCGCAAATCAAAACAACCCCGTGCACTTTTTTCACAGATCGTGCACAACACTAAAAACAGATTAAATCCCAAGTATATAGCGTGAAGATTAACGACATATTTTTTGCGATTGTCGCAAAAATCTGCAAGCAACTTAAATCTAATGACAAAATGAAAAACATACCTGATCTGTATGCAAAATTGCAAGCGCTGTTTCACTTTACGAGTAGCATTTTACATCGTTTACGCTGGTCTTCAGCCGCCATCTTCAAAACACGCGAGGCTCTTCCTTTCTTGGTACTTATCGAATAGAGTTATGGGTAAAACACCCGAGCATAATCGAACAAATAACGAGCAAAGCGAAGTGAATACGAAAATTCCCAATTTTTGAAATGGCCGCCATTATATGACGTCACATGGTTATCAAAAATGATAACGATCCCGGACTGCTTGACGAATATTGCTGTTTCAAATTATAGCTTCGACACTATTTCGAATTCGTTGAATTATTACCAATCACAGAAATGTTGGGAAAACTGAGGGGATGATTAAGTTGAAGTCATTGAACGCGCTAGAAAGAGGCCAAATTCCTAAACTTCAATCGAATTTAAAAAAAAATCAGTATCATTAATAGAAATTACATCGCCACATAAAAGTTTTGCTAAATCACTTTCACTTCAGCAGCCAAGACGTATGTTTTATTTTAATACACTCTTAGATTGTTTTAACATCCTTGCACAGCATGATAGAGGGTTCTGTATCGAAGCTTATTCTTTAGGATGCCATCAACATCTCCAAACGATCCAAACGGTTAACTTTAGACAGAGCGATTCAGATATGTCCACAAATGCAGGTTAATGAGATGCATGCTCTTCATGATAGGCGTCACAAAGTGCCTTCTTCCCTAAAAGCAAGTCACCAAAACACATATAATTCTGTCAAATATAAAGTAATATGAAAATGAAACTTTGTGATGCTAATTGATAAAGAGCATTGAATCTCATTAACCTGCATTTCTGGACATACGTGGGGCGATTACGGTACCACATGGAGGTACCGTTATAAATCCACCGTGTAAAGGTCTGACAGTAAGTTTAATCCACAAACTCACAAGTTGAAACCACCTTATACAGCATAAAAGTACCAATCAACCATGCCACAATCAACTGTATGCCAGCCACACATTGAGGTCTTCTTAGTCACAGGTTTTACTGGGATTGAAAAGGCTTTAGGTTTCATTCGCATGTTTATTTGTAGTTGATGCTGTAAGAGTTTTCACATATTATATAATAATTATTATTTTTAAATTGCAGTTGCTGCTTTCCGCGCCAATTTAATCCATGTCGCCTGTGGTCGTCCTTCTGTAGCTGGTATTTGCGTCTCGTGGAGCGCTTTTTTTCTTGGTATGGTGGAGGAATTGCAAAGCATCCACTGATAACGATGCAAATATGTATCGTGTTTGTCAGTGTCTGTTCCGTGGGATTCATTTGGTTCCGAACAGAAAACAAAACTGTAAACTTATTCATTCCTCAAAGCAGCAAGGCCATAGATGACTTAGACACAGCCGAAAAATACTTCCCATTGAAAATTAGAGAGGAAATTGTCCTGTTGGAGGCGTCTACTAATGGTCTCAATGTTCTTGCTCCTGATTGTCTGAAGCAGGCCTTTAAAGCCCACAATGAGGTTATGGAAGTAGAACCTTATCTCGACTTCTGCGTCACGCTGTCAGGAAACAAATCCAAGTCACAAGACGATTGCATGATGGTCAACCCGCTGGAATTCGTGCAGTTCAATGAGAGTAAGCTGGACGGTAAAGACCTGAAAGAAGTTCGAGAGGACCTAGACAAAGCGTTTAACAGCCCTGCACTGATGCGCAATGGACGTCCCTTTCGGTTCAACTTCAACCGCATGTTTGGCGGTGTCGAACGAGATCAAGGAAGTATAGCCAGCGCTAACGCATTACAAATGGTGTATAGTATGCGTGACCCAACCGACGAAGACGGGAACAAAGAAGTTCTGAAATGGGAAAAGAATTTCATCGACAAGATGGCATCGTTAGAGGACGAACTTTCTTGCTTCAAAGTCCGCTACTCAAGTGAGAGAAGCCTGGACGACGCTATCGCTGAAAGCAGCGGATCTGACATTACACTGGTCTCAATCACTTTTACTCTCATGATCACCTTTGCTAGTTTCATGCTCGGGAAGTTTTTGAATCCTCTGACTGGACACTCCCTCCTTGCCAACGCAGGAGTGTTTGCAGTGGCCCTGGGGATTTTAGCTGGGTTTGGTGTCGCCATGTGGTTTCGGGTTCCATTCGTCAGCATCGTTGGAGTCTTGCCATTCTTGGTTCTGGGAATCGGCATCGACGACATGTTTATCATGGTGGATGAGCTTGATCGACAGCCACGTGAGATGACAATGATCCAAACTATCAAAGCCGTTATGAAGCATTCAGGAGCAACTGTTACCATGACGACGATGACGGATTTAGTGGCATTTGCAGTTAGTACTTCCACATCATTTCCAGCAATAAAGTAAGAAAATGAATAAATTTGTTGGTTAATTAAAACGTTTTTGCTATTTGTCCAAATAAATCGATTGCCTTCATTGGTTGATCCAAATATCAACAATCAATTTTTCCTAACCACTTTCCATATACACTTCCTGTAGTGTAGATTGGAGAATATTTGTTTAATAATTGTTAAGACATCTTCTAGATATATGACAGTTTCTCTCTTATTTACTTTGCGATAATTTAAATAAGGGTTTGCAAACAATAAATAAAGTTAATCAGAGGTGCAGTTTCATCGAGTATTTTATTAACCTCAATGAACACTTCCTTCATTTCAGATATTTCTGTATCTACGCTGCGCTGACGGTGACCTTCTCCTTCCTTATGATTGTCACATGCTTCGTGGCCATTATGTCATTTGACGTGAGGCGAATAAAGTCAGGCCGTAGAGATTGTTTACCATTCTGCCTTGCGCCTCGGCCGAAAGAGGGAGGACCAGAATGGGACGAACCTGTCCCACAGACATCAAATCGGGCTATGAAGTTGTGGGGTACATTGCTAACACACTCGGTAACAAAAGTTGTGGTTATATGCTTGTCGTTGGCTTTGCTTGGTGCTGGCATATACGGGGTCACCCAAGTGGATGAATCGTTTGATAGACGAATCCTGGCAAAGATGATTCCTATTTGAGACGATTTTTGTCCGCTGAAGAAAAGCATTTTACGCTCTCCATCCAGGTGAGCGTCGTGGAGAGTGGTAAGGTTGATTATGAGAATGGCGCCACCCAGGAACAGATAAAAGAGCTGACAAACGTTTTCACAGAAAATAAACATTACCTTAACCGATCCATCTCCTGGATGCAAGCATTTTCTCAGTATGCCAAAAGTTCTAGGAAAAACATCACCGGTCCAGGCTTTATGCCCGAATTGAAAGCATTCCTTAGCATTCCCGATTTTGCTTATTTCAATCAAGACTTGAAGTTTTCGGAGGATGGCAAAAAATTAGAGGCTTCTCGCGTCCTCGGTTTTATGAAGAATGACGGAAGCTCCACCTTCCAGAAAAACGCCATGCTCACTCTCCGAGATGACATCGCAGAAAAGACCGACCTCGATGCCTTCCCAATTACTCGAGTGTTTATTTTCTTTGAACAGTACGCCATAACATCAAGGGAGACCTTAAGGAACCTGATAATTGCGGCCATAGCAGTACTGGTCGTCACAAGCCCTTTCTTGGTGGACTGTACCGTAACGATCATCGTGGTGCTGAACTTTGCGTCCCTGATATGTGAGTTATTTGGACTGATGGTTATTTGGGATGTGTCCCTTAACTCCGTGTCCATGATCAACCTCGTGATGGCTATTGGGTTCGCAGTCGATTACAGTGCACACATTGCACATGCTTATATAACGTCAAACATGGTAACAGCGAATGAACGAGTAGTGGATGCATTGAACACACTGGGAGCGAGTGTCTTCATGGGAGGTAAGTTCTTTGGTGTTTGAAAATAAACAACCACCACTCCCCTAAATGCGTTCAGAAACTAGTAACAATAATGGAAAACGTTAAGCTAAGAACATTTTTTTTCTTACGGAATTTGAATGGAATTTACGTGGAGGCTATCTTCTGTGGTTTTTGTCTACTGATCAAACTAATTTGTCGGTGCATAATCAGTTGTACATCTCTGGGTGGAATGAATGATTCAGAGTTAGCATTTTGTGTATTTTAGCTTAAAAACAAGAGTCAAGAGCTAGGGATGGATTTATCTTAAAATCACTTGAAATGCCCCCAAAAGCTTTTTTAATAACCCTGCAAGCAACTGGATAGACCAAACATTTAAAAACAAGACGGGAACTACAATACTGTATACCGTGGTAACCTTCTTTTTTCAGTTTGCCTAGCGTATCAATGTGCCTGTCTTCTTTTTTTGCTCTTATTCAGGATTCAGTACGTTCCTTGGCATGGTTGTCCTAGCGTTCGCCTCTTCAGAGATCTTCCGAATATTTTTCCGAATGTTTTTTGGAATTGTAGTGCTTGGCCTTCTTCATGGGCTGTGTATTATGCCAGTTCACCTGTCATTGCTGTGCTGGAGACCCGCTATCACCCGACCCTCCTCGGTACGAGACAGTACTGAGAAACGGAGCAACATAGGCAAGAAAGATCGACGCAGCAAAACATCTGAGATACAACTCAGGATGGGACCAATTGGAAGTGACACTGAAGTTTTCACTGAAGAAAACGGTAAGCAAAGCAACATCGACCATGCCCGCCAGAAAGACGGAACAGACGGCGCTGAGTTAGGAATTCAGAACAAGGGAATTGAACTTGATGAAGAGCTCAAGAAGGCAAAAGAAGGCGACAAGAAACAGGAAAGCTCGAGTGAAAGGTCCGTTCTCGAGCAAGAAAAAGATGGTGGCAGTTCCTCAGAGAGCCCAGAAACTCTACAAGGTGACCAGGCTGCTACTGCCACAGCCAGAGACATCACCACAGAAAATACAACAGCCAAAACTAAAGGAGTCGTAACAATAGCAAAAAAGCCATCTGAAAATGTAATGATAACAAATTTTTAAACCGATGCCAAGTTTGCCAGGATAGTGCCCCAATCTCAGGTATGCTAAACGTGTCTGTGAGTCTTTAAAGGTAAAATGAAATTTATGACTGCACAAAGCAAACTCTATTAACCCCTCACCTTTCAGAATCCAATAGAATTTTAATTAATCATTGATTGTGAGTGATTTGAAGAGTGATTTGCAAAGTGGCACTGCTTTGTGTTACGATTCAGGTTACAGGTTACACTTTTTTTTTATATAAGAGTATTGCTTTTCCTGCCGAGACTGAACATTGTAATTTTGCTGCCGATTAGAGGCTGAAAATATTCTCGTGAATATTCTTAGATTATGGCGTATGACATTTTTGCTTTCAAATTTGTTTGGCGTCCGGGTGGTAAGTGTTTAGGTAATTTTTATGTTTTTACTAAACCATATGAAATTCTTCCTTTCTCTAGACGGCAAAACAAGCCAAAAAACAACGAAAACAGCAGTAGCCATATGTTTGATTCTATAAGATTCCTGCAAGAAGTTATACGCGTCATATCAAGCTTCAATGCCTGCAGGCTGGCTCTAAAATTACTTTAACACGTACCACCCTGCAGACACCAAACAAATTTGAAAGCAAAAATGTCACACGCCATAATCTATAACTGTATGGTATTCGCAAAATTGTATTCTTTTCAAAATCTCAGCCTCAGGTTTATTCTTAGAATATAAGTTTTAAAATTTCGCAAACTCCAGCCTTGATATTCTTACAAAGCATATTCTGTAAAAACTGATGACGGAGTGTACTTAGGACCGCTTTCATATTGTACTTTTGAACTTTCTTGCATTTTTAAGAAGAAATTTGATTGTTCCGTTCAAGTGAATTTGAATTTAATTTAAAAATTTAAGAAAGGATGAAGAGCTAAAGAGGATAACAGGTTAGGGACTTAATCCCCCATATAAGCCTTGCTTTCAAAATGTTCTTAAGCTCTAGTAATCCTACCTCGCGCGATGCGTGGGTGTTTTCGTGGAAGATAAAATTGCGTGGAAAGCCACAGTGAGTATAACTGGCATCACAGGACCGGCACCTCTAGACACTACTGGGATTCCACAACCAAGTGTAACCTAAGGGTAACTTAAGAGACATTTAGCCTAATTAAATGGTGGATTATCTCTTTTGCTCTTCATCCTCTCTCAGTCAAGAAGCATGAACGTTCTGCAACTGACAAAATCCGTGTGTAACCGGGGATTCGGGCCCTTTATGTGATAAACAAGTAATCGCAAGTGCTCTCGGGCAATTAAGGATTAATTTCACGAGTATTTTCAAAGTTTTCACAAAATTGCCCGAGTCGCGAAGCGACGAGAGCAATTTGGAAAACTTTGAAAATACAAGAGAATTAATCCTTAATTGCCCGAGAGCACTTGCGATTACTTCTGATTACTTGTTTATCACATAAAGGGCAAAATTTTGTACAAAGGTTCAAGGTCTTGCCGTCGCGTAAACAGGTTTGCCGGTTGTCATTATTTAACAGGCTAGCAGTAACACGGGGAAAGCCTACTATAATAGTAAGCAAAACACAGCAACTTGGTTCAATTCACTCAAAGCCATTTCTTTACAAACAAACGGCTATAAGCAATCTAATTTTATTCACCTGTTTTGCGAAGCTTGCAACGGCGTGAAACTACTTGTTCTTCGATCGATAATAGACGTAAACAAGTGTCCAAAAGAGCTCTAATAACTTCTTGAATCCAAAACTGTCCTTTCCACTGTGAAAACTTCACGTACCAACAAAATTTACGCTGTTTTTACGCCGATACGCAGGTAACAAAAATAGAGACAAAGGTAAAGTTGCTTTGGCTTCTTCTAATAGTTAACTCGAGAATTCCGGGTTTAGTTTGACGAGAAACAGGATGTTTTGTTCAAAATAAGACAACTATCACCCTACCTGGCGACACTCGACGAATTACCAGCGAGTTGCCATGCCGGACATCGGCGACTCAGATTTGGCGCCAAATTAGAAGTTTGGAGACACAAACTTCTTCATATTTTTCACATTTTAAGAACTGATAGGGTTTTGCCAATTGTAAATCCCTTTTCGTGAATATTTATTGCCATCTCTAGCGACAAAAGTTGCCTGGCTTCAATGGCTTTCCTGCAAATTACATTGACGTCAGGACAGTAAAGTTTTTCCCGCCTTCTGAATCCTGATTGGTCAATTCAAGTCTCCCGCGCGCCGACCGTATGCAAGGAAGCTCCGGTCTGATGAGCCAGTTTGACTCGCATGCAGACTAGCTTTTTTTACAATATTACCAAAAGAAAACAAAAGAAGAGAAGGAAAGAAAAATAACATCAGCACCTGGAGAGGAAATCAGTACGAAGTCCCAATTGATATTCAACCCCAATAAAAATTAACAAAATAGTAATGATAATTATAATCGTAAAAGTAGTAATGAGTCGAAAGTCAATTCCAGCCAGCATTGCCCCCCCCCCCCCCCCCCGGGCTAACAGCCGGGCATTAGCATTTTTTTTTTTAAAAAGGCAAATTCCCCGGGGTGGGGACGCAATAAGCTGTCTAAATGACCCGGGGTTGGGACGAAGAAAGAGGGCAAATGCCCCGCCCCCCGGAATCGTCGCCTTTCAACACTTCTGCATTTTTTTTTTGCATCAGTGAATAAAATAGCCTGCGAGCAGGCTCACTTGTTTGGGTAGGGTATCACGGCCAAAGGCGACAAAGAACCGAGAACCGGCGAAGCCGGCGAGAAGAATGAGGCGAGGAAAAGTGAGCCTGCACGCGAGCTATTGAGCTTTGAATTCCGCCCCTCGCGAGGTGTCAAGTCGGCATTTCACATGTGTCAATAGGAGAGATGCGTAAACAAACATGACAGCACATTGCACGCAACGTGGAGACTCGGAGGATGGTCAAACTTCATGGATGGCGCGATGAGTTAACTTTCAACTATTGACTTCGGGGATTTTTTTTTATTCGAAACCACGTACAACAGAATTTCCATTCTTGAACTATAACGGCTACATTTGAGAAACAACGAATATTGAAAGCTAAAGAAACATGTGAAAACCAATTTGATAATAACAAAACAAATAATCTCTTCGCCGCACGACGAATTATGTTACAGCGCTGCAAAAGAAAGATGAAAGTTGTAAGTCAAAAAGACGACAAAAACAAGCTAATTACTTTGAGATTAATCGTATTGCAACTGTACTAAATTAGTAGCCATTTAGTTCTTTTCTCAGCAGTTCTGTAGTAGCTGAATAAGACTCCAAAGAATATATTTGAATGAAGCGAATAAACTAAACAAACAAACCGAACGCTCCTTGAACAAAGCCTACAGAGGTTCGCGTGATGTGAAATGCAGTAAGCTTGCACTGGTTTCTGTAATCTGTCAATTTTAACCAATCGGATCGCTGCGTTCGTCAGCGAACGCAGGGAATTCAAAAATCAATAGCTCGCGTGCAGGCTCACTTTTCCTCGCCCCATTCTTCTCGCCAGCTTGCGGTTGGAGCTCCCGCAACTTTGCCCTCGATTCCCTACCCAAACAAGTGAGCCTGCTCGCAGGCTATGAATAAAACGGTCAACTGTTCAGTATCTTAATGCAACAAGAACAACAGTACGTGTTACAGTTGATTCTGATTATATTTATTTCTTTATATTTTGTTTTTAACAGTTTGCTAGAGGATAGCGTGTCATTAAATATTTTCTTGTATCAAAGCCATTTGTTTTGAATATTTCGATTAAATGATGATGCATCGCATTTTACTTGAAGATCGTATCTGATTTGAATTCGCAAATTTTCAGTATTTTAACTCCACTTTAATGAATTTAAAAATTGCTAAACTAGTTTTGAATGGAAAGTGCAAATTAGCCGTGTTCACGCAGTGTTTTCGTCAGTGATTGTTTTGTGATAAACAAAATATTGTTCACCCTGTCGCTTATATTTATATGCTTACAAGTAATGAAGAAACATCTAAAACTGAAAAAACATACCTTTAAAAACATCGGCAAGTTTTTCTAGTCCCTGATGGACAAGCCGTGTGTCAAATGCCCGGGAGTCTTCCCGCAGTACGCGAATGCCCAGCCCCCGGGCCGCGATAAAACTGCGAATGCCCTACCCCGGGGGGGGGGGGACAGGGGGGTCAGAAACTCCCGCCTCCCGTACCTTTATCTCCCGCCTCCCGCCCTTTACCGTGCTGCTCCCGTCCCGTGATTTGAAATCGCCTGCTCGTCTCACTTTTTTGCGACACGTGCACTCATGCCGCTTGACATTTTATGACCTATATGACGTAAGGCCATCCTTTTTTTTCTGCGTTTACTGTCGAATACGTTTTCTGATTTTGGGTTGGTCGGTCGGAAAAGAGAAAAAAAAAGCCGAAAAAAAAGGGAAAAGTCTAGAACTAGGAGACCAGACTTTAGCATAATATCTGCGGAGCCTGGAAACGACAAGACGAGGTTACAAAGTTGACATTAGGACAATGGAGGAAGAAAAGATTGACGTCGTAATTAAGGTCATTCCACTGAACTAGAGCCTGCACTGAGATTTTTGTCAAACTTTGCCTGTTGATTGTTTATATTATAGAAACTTAAATTTTTAAATAAAAAGGAGGGGTCCCCATCCCATGCCCATGCATGTTCGTTTAGGAGCAACAGCACCTCGTTTATACCCCATACAGGGTTCGTACAGGTCATGGAAAACCTGGAAAGTCATGGAATTTAAGAATTTATTTCCAGACCTGGAATGTCATGGAATTTAATTGTTGGTCCTTGAAAGTCATGGAAAATTAAAGTTCTGTTTGATAGGTTATTTACTGCGTATTACAAGGCAAGGACAATGTAAAACTTGAAAAGGTCATGGAAGAAGTCATGGGAAGTCAGAGAATTTGAAGAGCTCAAAACAGTACGAACCCTGCCTTAAATTCCTATAATAGCACCATGATTATAGTCACGATTGCTTACTAAATTCACGTTTCTGACGATTGTTTCTTTTTCTATCGGCGGGTCTAAAACACAGGTCACGGATCATTGTTTCACCAATACTGGAACAACCCTAACCCCTTCCTAATCCTAAACTTAGGCCTAAATACTACACTAAGACAACTTTTTTGGCCTAAATACTGCATTAAGGCAATGTTTAGTAAAGGTTTAGGGTTGTTCCAGTATTGGTGAAACAATGACCTGTGTTTTGTGACCTGTGTTTTAGACTCGCCTTTTTTTCTACACTGAGAATTAGTCCAAATTTATTTTAAATCAGGAGAGAAATTTATTACTCAATTCAAAACAAAAGAAAAAAAATGATAGGTCACTGTACTCGTCTTCGAGAAAATGACGATTTCCCTCTATGGCGAGGTCCAACCGTAAACAAAAGGCCACCATTTTTTTTACTGCTGATCTCGCCTGAAATTATCCACAGCAGTGCCAGCACAAAACATTGTCAGCATTTCCGATTTAAGGGACGACTTCTTGAAATTATGTAATTGTAGAAGTCTTCATTAAGAAATCAGTCACAACATATGTGTGGCTTTACAATCGATGGCAAACTAAGCTAAGCTGATAAACCAGTCAAATATGTCATTGCCTTCTTCACAACTTTTTTTTTTTTGAAAACGCGAAAATCTGGGTCGGTCGGACGACGGTAAACAGAGAAAAAAGGGGAAGGCCTAACCACTGTAAACGGGTTTACTATTTCACCGGAAGTAAGCCTGTTTTTCAGTCCAAGCGCAAATTTTCGTTTGCTCGTTTGCTGGGAAGTCTCAATAGTGACTGAGAAGACGTTAAATGCAAGTCAAATATAATTAAGGTTGATGTTTTTGAAAGTATTCTAACGCATTGTTAAATTAAAATAATTAGCATTTCGCATTTCTCTCCCGCTTCCCGCCCTCTTAGAACTCCCGCTTCCCGCCCTTTCCTCTCCCGCCTCCCGCCCCCTAATCTCCCGGGCTCCCGCCCCCCTGTCCCCCCCCACTACCCCTGGGACTGACAACGAGAGCAAATGCCTCGCTGTTGCCCGAAGGGGGGCGGGGGATAAGCACCGCTGGAATTGATTGATGCATAATAATGTTAGTATTTTGCTTCAAAGTAGTAAATCTCAAGTATTTGAAAGCACAGCTTTTAAAGATCTTTAGAACCCTGATGACTTCACTAAGTGAGACCTTTGCAGAGTTTGAACTACCATCAAATTGAATCAAAGCTTTCGAAATCGTTATGCAGTTAAGTTTGAAGATTAGCTTCATTTTTATATGAGAGACTATAAACTGCAAGGGACCGCATACGATAAACGCTGCCAACGTAGGATCTACAAGAGATCTGATCAGCCAAAAAAGTATGTGTATAAACGCAATAAACTGCAAGGCTGATACTACGTGAAAAACGTTTCGAGACACCAAAATGACCAGAACCGATAAAGCAGGATCGCAACTGTGGACAGCTGTTTCGCTCTTCTTGGAGCTCGTCAGCACAGTGTAGCGAAGATATGTAACGCCAGCCAAGAGCCAACGCACATAAATTGCAAAATGACCCGTTCACTATATCAAGTTCCGTACTTTAAACTCACTTGCGCTCCGAAACACGCGTTGCCACATCACGTGTTCCGGAGCGCAAGAAGACCAAAGTGTCACTATTGGTGTCTCGAAAAGCAAAAAATAAATGTGGCTAGACAAGCTAGCTCCGGGTAATGGGCTCCTGTCAACAGGAAGTAATCAACGGTCAGCTTGTTCCTCTTTACTATATGTCGTAAACGATATCAGTTTATCTAAAGTTTGACAGAATATTTACAATATCCGATAGCGCAGATTTTGCTTGAGTATTGAGAGTGATTCGCTCTACACTTCGGCTTAAGGAAGCTTACTTTTTTGTCTTGACCTATTGCAAATAAGCATTCAGCTTTTCCACTCACCGAAGTTTCAGCCTCTGAAGTGTCTGCTATCCTAAAGAAATTCGTCTCGAAAGAAGCGACTTCGAAAGCCGCAAATTTAAAACTGCACTTGGCAGCCAGGCCGTGTTTATGTGACGTCATTCCTTCCGACTCGAGATTCAAAAATTGGCGGGAGCAAGAAAAACCTGCAATTGACTTTGAGTCCTTCACAAGGTCAGCAAAATGCATTTTTCCAGGTGATAATCCACTGCAATATCTTTGTTTTTTTCACTGTTATCATTTTGAATTCGGAGTTTGGAGCAGGTTTGGCTGAAAATAATACGGCTGAAGGGCAGCCATAACCCAGAGTGGTAGTTGGAAGGCTTGTCGGAACTCATTTGGACAAAATTTCTTGGACGAAATGATGTCACGAAAACGCGGCCTGGCTGCTGAGTACTGCTCAGAATGGCGGCAACGACGTCGAATTTCATAATGAAAATCGATGTGTACTTTAGAGGCTTAAACTTCGCTAAGTGGCTGAACTTAGTGTGAGGTTTTTTAAAGGGGCTCAGTCACGGCATCTTGAGTTATTTTCAACATCGAAAAAATAACCGCTAAATTGAAGGAAGCCTAAAAATAACACTTTATAAAGATAGAAAAACATCAAAGAGATATTAATAAACCATAAAGGAACAAGGATGGTTAAGGATGGAGACGATTGATTACAAACAACGAATTTGAAAAGTTTAGCTAAGCTTTTCAAACGTGACTGAGCCCCTTTAAGTAGCAGGAGTATTCCAGATGCTACGAACTTTCCTGGGCAGGGTTGTTCAAAGCCCGATTAAGCTAAACCAGTATTCAATTCAATTCAGTTTATTTACACTTTTGCAAAATACTTATTTACATTATATATAGTAGGGTAAGAATATAATAATAGAGAAGATGAGGAAAAAGGAAATTAATAGCTTTGTTAGAAGTGTGCAGTAGTCAGAAGAGCTTTTCTTTCGAGCTAACCACCGCTATATAATGCGGTAAATATATAAAGTGTACGCTTGCTGCTATGGCTACTATGGAAGATTATGTAAAGCAAGAATTATGTTAGCAAGAATTTTGATTTCGGTTTTCTAACTTTTTGGTTATGTAATATGTTTATGTTTTTTGCCTTTCAGTTTTGAGCTAACACCAAACGTTAGAGGTAAAAAAGCATTTTTAAACAAGAAAAAATAATGCCTCAGTTAACGTTTAATCCCGGGTAACGTTAAACCGCTCTCGAACAACCCGGCCCAGGGGCCCGTTTCTCGAAGCTCCCGGTAATCACCGGGCCCGTGAAGCTGTTTTGCTTTCCATTCTAGAGGGAGTTTCAAAAGGTTTGAAAACTGTACAGTAAAGTTATCAGCTAAAGAAACAAAATCGACTTCATCAGAGGTCAGAACAAGCCCTACTTTTCTTGAGACTTTGATTTCAAAATCTGATTCCGGGCCCGGTAACTTAGCGGGTCTTTCGAGAAACGGGCCCCATGTTTAGGCCTACCACCACAGGGTTCCGCCGGCATTCGATAGACTTTTTGAGGGTCATGTATTGACAAACATGGCACGAGCTATCGAAGTGAAAATATCTAGAGTTCTTAAAAGCTCCCACTTACAACCAGCTTGAGTTACCTTTGGTAAATTTCGCTAAATGTAAGAACAAACTGATCCAGGGGAAATTGATCAGTTTGGTTGGAGTTAGGGTGAGGTTCAAGTTTATTGAGTTAGCGAGGGTTCGGGTTATCGTGAGTCAACTGTAAATTGTAATTGAAAACGAGTATGGAAGCACATCATTGAAACAATCCGTTATAAAAGGATTTTTGAAGATTTTTTTTTGACCTCTATAAGTCAAGTTAAAGACGTTAGATTGTTAAATACTTGAGCAGAATTGATGTAATAAAGGTAGTTAAAACAGTATTGAGTGTTTCTTGGTTAATATTGACAGGTAGATAGTGGTAATTAGCATGCAAGCTGTCTTTCTAGTTGGGCCGCCACGGCTCGACTTGCTAAGCTTCTAAGGCCCCGTTTACACGGGTCCGGACAAATCTTTGCACGGACAAAAACTTGCACGGTTCCACCTTGAGTTTACACGGGACCGGCGGAACTGGACGAATCTTTGAACGGCTAAGGCCCCGTTTACACGGGTCCGGACAAATTTTTGCACGGACAAAAACTTGCACGGTTCCACCTTGCGTTTACACGGGACCGGCGGAACTGGACGAATTTGTGAACGGCTAAGGCCCCGTTTACACGGGTCCGGACAAATTTTTGCACGGACAAAAACTTGCACGGTTCCACCTTGCGTTTACACGGGACCGGCGGAACTGGACGAATCTTTGAACGGCTAAGTGTGCAAGTTTGGGACCTGAAAAAAGCAGGTCCGCTTTTTGACCGGCACGGTTCCATATTTGTACGGACTCGTGTAAACACCCGAACCGTGCAACTTTTTGCACCCATAGCGCGGTTATGGCCTGGAATCAAATGCCGAATCTGGTCTAAAATTTGCACGGATCCGTGTAAACACCACTGGAACAGAATTTGCACGGATCCGGCACGGATCCATGTAAACAGGCGGTCCAGGAACAAAATTCGTCCGTGCAAAAATTTGTCCGGACCCGTGTAAACGGGGCCTAAGTGTGCAAGTTTGGGACCTGAAAAAAGCAGGTCCGCTTTTTGACCGGCACGGTTCCATATTTGTACGGACTCGTGTAAACACCCGAACCGTGCAACTTTTTGCACACATAGCGCGGTTATGGCCTGGAATCAAATGCCGCATCTGGTCTAAAATTTGCACGGATCCGTGTAAACACCACAGGAACAGAATTTGCACGGATCCGGCACGGATCCATGTAAACAGGTGGTCCAGGAACAAAATTCGTCCGTGCAAAAATTTGTCCGGACCCGTGTAAACGGGGCCTAAGTATGCAAGTTTGGGACCTGAAAAAAGCAGGTCAACTTTTTGATCGGCACGGTTCCATATTTGCACGGACTCGTGTAAACACCCGAACCGTGCAACTTTTTGCTCAGATAGCGCTATTTTGCCCTGGAATCAAATGCCGCGACTGGTCTAAGCTTTGCACCAGAAGCTAGCTGATAAGCTTCTTTTGCACGGATCCGTGTAAACACCACTGCAACAGAATTTGCACGGATCCATGTAAACAGGCAGTCCAGGAACAAAATTCGTCCGAGCAAAAATTTGTCCGCACCCGTGTAAACGGGACCTAACTTTTTTTGTCTTTATCCAACTATGAGGTGCTTGTTCATAGGCTAGGTGGTAGTTTTGTAATTGAGAAATTATTTTCAAGAACAAATTAAATAAGGATCTACCGAGCCCGTGAAAGAAACAAAATAATAAAAAAAGACTTGAAAAATTGGATGCTGTGGAACCACTTCCCACCTTCCCAGTTTGGTTTTCTTTTATGTATACCCAGCGGCGATTTCACTCGTTTAAATGCCCTTGTTGTTCGCTCTCTCTCTCATTCTCAGTTGTCAAAAACATTTCACTGTATTGGTCGTTTTCAGTGAAGAAGCTATGATGCACACTTGAATAACAGGAAATGTGTTTACAGTGGTAAATATTGAATAACCAAAATTGTCAAAAAAAAAGCATGATAGAAGCGACTGCAGGCATAATATAATGGATCGAAAATCGACGTGAAGAAATTTTCAGGCTCTGCACGGGATTCGCACCCACGACCTTTGCGTTACTGGTGCAATGCTTTGGTTTGTCATTTTATGTTCAGTGGAATTACTCGGTTTACGTATATGAATTTCATGGTAATACTGTCCAGCAGAAATTATAGAGTGTGTGCACCTGACGTCATCAAATTCTCAAATTCAAAACAAAAAAGCCGCTAAAGGTTTTATCCTCATCAGACATAAGAGGTACCAAATGTATGGCTGTTTACAACCTTCCAGCTCAATAGCATCCTTTGTTTGGAAACCAGCGCATTTTGAATTTCAAAGTTATGGCGGTGCGTGACATAACCCTACGATCGCGTTTCTCGAAAAATATACACTTATCTCGTGATTTTTAGCCATTTTAGGAGTTAAAGTATCAGGAAAAGTACTTTTGTAAACATTTTGTGGTTCGGTTTAGATAATCAGTCCACTAAATAGCCAAAGTAAGTTCCAAATGTTTACGCTTATTTACTGGCCGCCATGTTGGAGGACTAAAGAGGTCCTCCAACATGGCGATCCCATACTAAGCTCTGTAATTTTGTGCGGCACATTTCGACGAATATCTCAACTTTCAGAGAACGCACACACCTTAAACTTGGATAACTGTCTTCTTTATTTGTCGTTTACAATATGTTAATTTTTTGACTTCATTCAATGCACGGTTT
>JAHPZR010023765.1:47500-67500 GCA_019787425.1 Platygyra sinensis
CGAAGGGCACTCGTGGATACATTATCTTACGTATAATATACCACTGTGCCGGTTGACATCAGAACTTTCAAATAATCATCAGTGGATTCTTGACTATTGGTTTAGATTCTGGAACACAATCAGAGCAAATTACCTCTTTTTGAATGAAGGAAAACCTTCACACCGTTGCAAAATTTCTCCACGGCTCGTCTTTGACGGAATGTTCTTGAAGGTCTCGGAAATTCCGGGAACAACATGCGGTAGCTGAATGCGAGAGCTGTTGCTAGGATACTGCCTGTCACGTGAGCATCGGGTAGTTCGCTCAAGGAATAATGGTCTCCAGGGCAAACGAGTACTGTTGTCCCTCCATCTACCAGCTGGCCCCATACTTCCTCGACACTACCTGATGAGCGAAGCCGAGTTGGCGAGTAGCGGGTGTTTTGGCATTTGAGAAAGGTGAGAGGACCTCGATAACGAACCTAATAATTTAGAAAGGTTAAAATTATTTTTCATTACTTGAGAAGTTTAGTTTTAAACAATACATCGTCACACCAACTAAAGAGATTTGCTTATTAAATTTGTAATTCCATCCAATCTCTGTCTTTGGAAATCACAAGAGCTGTTGTATCTCGTTCACATGAAATTAAAATTCTACAAAATACGTATCTTACCTCCGGAGGCTGCCATTCGTGGTGTGTTCTACTTGCAATAGTTTGATCTTTCAGAAGGGACTCTCGGAGGGCCCTCAAATTGTGGGTGGTGAGTCCTTTCTCAAGGCTCCTTCTCTGTAGTTCATCTATGGCCCCGTCTTGGTTATGTTCCTCTCTCAGATGTCGGTATTCATCAACTCTCATCTTAAGGGAATCTAACGCCAGCTTTTTCAGGAAGTTTTCAAATTGAAGCTGCAGTCATAAAGATAACAATAATAATTCATAACTTCAATTGAGAAACGGTAGAAAACCACTGGACAAATAGTATCAGCGAAAGAAAAATGTCCTATAAATATTTTCGCACAATCTTGGGTATTGGTTTGTTGGACGTTTCGTGAATTACTGCATATTGCATGTACACAATAATTTCTTCGCTTGATTCGCATCTTAAAACAATCATTCAATTTGGGAAAAGACATTTGCTAATCTTAAAACAATCATTCAATTTGGGAAACTGAGATTTGCTAATCATAAGACTGGTATTGCTACGTCTTCCACGAACGATAATTTCTTCGCTTGATTCACATCTTAAAACAATCATTTTAAGACATTTCCTAATTAACATTGGTATTGCTACGTCTTCCAAGAACCTTAACATGTCGACGTTGCGAATTTCCATCCTCCTGCATGGAAACTAGTCTAGTGCTGATCGTCTGTGAAAGCGGGGACCAGGGAAATGTGTCGATCATTGCTACACATTCCACCCTCTGGTTCTGCTCTGTCAACAAGGACGCCATTTCGTACGCAAGAAGCCCTCCGTAGGAATATCCGCCAAGAAAGTACGGTCCATGGCGCTGCTCCTTGCTGATCAGTTGAACGTAATGGGAGGCAAGTTCACGTACTCCACCCCAGTCTTCACTCACTGCCGTTGGGTCAGTAAAGCCCAGTGCATAGAAGGATACCAGTTCCTGGTGAGTTGTCAATGCATAACATATTAGTTACTAGGTGTACCCTAAAATGGGTGAAACATCTGGAATTTATGTTGAAAAGTCTTCGAATGGTGGTAGCTGGGAGGAAAATCTTTTTTAGTGATATTCTCACAAAAATAAAAGCAAAATCAAAGCACCAGTGACATCAAGAATCTGCAACTATCATTATGTCACTTCTGAGCGACAGGGAGCATATCGCTTACTAGAGACGAGTCAGAATAAGTTTCTAACAAGCATCACAGACCTGCTAACAATTAAAATATCACGGAATTGGGAGACGTGGCCGCCACCATGTCTTAGGCATTAAGCAGTCTTGGTTCGAGCCTTGAAGAACTGGCAGAGTTATTGTATTATGTTCTTGGCAAGATATTTTACTCTCAAATCGCCTCTCTCCAATGTGGGAGTACGACAGATGGGGACAGGCAATATGGACAAATTGGCCGGATGCAGACTTCTTCTTTGATTTTATACACACAGTCCTAAAACATATAATCCACCCCAGTTGCAAAGACCTAAGTAATCAATGAAACTTCACAAAATATGTTTGTTTTGACGAAGGGCAGCGTTGAAGATCATAGTACTTTATATCCCCCAATTACTACTCAAAATGAGTCAGCATTAATTAACTTTAAAAGAACACATTCTTATAATTTTAGCTCTGTTGTATCAATTACCTGCCCCTGAAAACCTGTAGAAATCGGCACTAGACTCATCGCATATCGATGTGACGGATGAACACAGAAAAACTTTACAGCTGAGCTCGCAGGAGTGTACAGCGGTACAACTTGTATTTTATTCGCTGGTGTAATTTTGGATTGAGATGTATCCGCCGCTGGTGGTGTCTGCGCAGGTCCTTCTTCTCGGTTTTCGCTTCTTTCAGGCTGCTCACTCGATGGTTTCGAGAGTGACCCTTCTGCACCAAGTTTGACAGTAATGTCTTTGGCCATTTTTAGCGGAGTGGTATCAGGCTGCATAAAATAAAAAACCTGAAAGAAATTGAACAATGCGTTGTTAGCTTTCCAATCTCCTACTACACTGGTCATTAAATATTAAAGCAGGTAATTAACCCCTTGACTGCCAAGGGGCTTCCTTTGGCGAGTAAAATCGTCTGGCGTTAGACAGAGTAAAATCTATAAGTACGTCCTTGGCAGTGAAAGGGTTAAGTGCAATCGAATTACCATTCCCTCTTATGTTTATGTTATGTTGTAGATGGCATGCATTTTTGTACATGCTGTTTTCTTCAACTGACAGACCGTTTTCCTGTGAGTGTTTATTTTACTTTATTTCATTTTATGGTGTCATTGTGAAAACTCGGTGACAGTAAATACTCTGTGGTGATTTTCTTGATTGAAGGCTCCTTGTTAATTCTATCAATAGAAACGATAAAAGAGAAACTACCGCACCATCACTCTTTGATCTTAAGAAACCCACCTCAAAACAGACTTGAAGATTGGATTCAAGCTGCATTTTCAAAGTCAGAGATGCAGTGGAATCGGCACCGTAGCTGTACAAGCTCTTGTTCAGATCTGTCTCAGAGGGCGAAGAAATTCCCGTCCATTCTGTAACTAAGATGGCAACATATTCATTTACAAGCTCTGCTCTCTTATCTGCATCCTTCTCTAGGATAATTCTTTGCGCCAGAGATTCTGTCGACCTGGTCTGGCTTTCGGGAGCATTGATTTCAACAGTGATGTCCGAGAGTCGGGAGGTCTTTTTCAGTCCAGGATTGCTCTTAATGAATCGAGGCCAGTCCGCATCAAACAGAGAGATTTGGCAGCGGCCTGGCTCCTCAGTTAGAACTTTGGCCATGTGCTTCACTCCTGTGAAAGTAATCATAAGTTAATTGCCATGCATGACCCAAACTTTCCTCAAATAAGAACTAGTCGTAGCTTGTTTACTTACTCGCTTCTTACTTCCTTAGACCTAATCTTAGTGGAACAGGCCACCCATAGTACCAATAGTTCTAAATGCTTAGTTTGGCGATGTTACAGAAACAGATAAATCTTATTAGACGTTTTGTTGTGTAGTATCGTTGAGTATATTTACGAGTTGTGCCGTATTTAGGCGAGCCCGTAGGGCGAGTCAAAATACAAAAAACGAGTAAAACTACTCAGCGATACTACACAACAAAACGTCTAATAAGAGATTTATTATCCAACACGCCAAATTGGTATGTTCTTGCGAGCGAATTTCGTGGATATTTATATTTAGGGAATGTGTGATAGAAGTAGGCGAAGCGGAACGGAATTGGCGCGGGAAATCCAGCTAACTGATTGGTCAACGGCAGGAAACCTGTCTATCCGGTGCTCTGGAGTACAAATACCGCGTGATATTTGTACTCGTCTTAAGTGCTATTTGTATTCTGCGAAGTGTAGTTGGATAATAAAAGTTGTTATTACCGCTTTTACATTCTGGATGATTATAAGCAACTCCAGTCTAGAGGAGAGCAATTGTCTGTGCATAAATAATCTTGGTAGGTGGATTTTTATGGCATACATCTTACCTTCCTTCGCATGTATAAAGCCTAGTCCAACTTTAGTCATCAGTTTGACGATACCAGTTTCTCGTTCCATTACACCGGCTCCACTGATTGGTCCCCAGTTTATCGCCAGTCCGGGTAGACCGAGCACGTGTCTTCGGTACTGAGCAAGCGAGTCTTGAAAGGCATTACAGGCGGAATAAGACGATTGTCCCATGTTACCAACGATCGACGCCATGGATGAAAACATGACGAAGAAATCCAGGTCCATTTCCAAGCTCATTTGGTGCAGCAAAAATGAACCTAGTATGATTTGAAATATGTTATTGCTATGAGATAATCGACTACGCAGAAAATTTTTGCTTGATAGCAAAGTTTCAAGACGGTCACCCCGGTTTTGTTTAAACACAAAACATTTGCCACAATATAACTATGTTTATCACGTTCAGCCTCTTCTAATAATTTACCTTTGATCTTAGGGCCCATGACCTCGGTGAAGCTTTCAAAAGTTAGATCCTTGATAAATTCGTCTTTAAGAACCATGGCAGTGTGTACAATTCCAGCCACACTTGGAAGAGACTGCAGCCGCTGTTTAAAGGCAGACATTTGGTTTTGATTCGAAATGTCAACCTGCAATAAAAGTAAAACAAGAATATTTTGTTGTTTTGTTCCTTTTTTTTACCATCAATTTCCACAATTGTAACAAAAAAATTAATGATCTTACCGAAGTGTTAGATTATTTAGCATTGCTCTATTAATTTCAGTTAGTAAACAAACAAGTATGAAACCTTAAAGTACTGCAGGGATGACAAGTTGGGTATTTACATTGTGTGGTAGAGAGGTTGAACTACAGCTCAAGGGACTACGAAGAAAGAAACAAATTGGTTGAAGAAGGAACCAGACCTTCCACCCTTGCTCCTTAATTCCTATGTTGGAGTAAAAAGCCTTTTCAATTTCAGTTGTACAAACCTGTTACTATCGTCTCTTCTTGTCGAAAAAAATTCATTTGAAAGTCTTAATATATCTATGCGCAAGGTCATGTCGACATTATGCCACTAAAATAATTACCTGAAAGGTGTGGATCTTGGCGCCGGTGCCCCTCTCAATCTCGCGTAACTGCTGATACTTGTCTTCTGAAGGCTTGGAGCGACCAATAAGCCCGAGAGATCTTGCTCCATTCTCTACCATCCAACGAGCAACTTCGAAACCAAATCCTCGCATTCCTCCAGCTACAAGGTAAGTTCTGTTTCCTTTCAAACCACACCCATCTAAACCGCGCGGGAGCACAGGTATATTTTGCAGGTGATTGTCTTCAAATGATGCATACGAGTAGATTAGAAATGAAACGTCTGAAAATGTCTTAACGTGGAATTTTGGAGTTGACTGGTTGTCGATAGACGTGTTAATTCCTTTGATTGACTTTGTCAAGTCCACAGTTTTGAGCTGCATTGAAAGAAGCTTTTCAAGTGTTCCTTTTTCTTCCAGCACTTTAATACTTTCTAGACTGAGTTTCTCAAAAACCAAAGGAGCTCGAAGAATGTGCGCTATGTCCTCTCTTTCATATTTGACACTTGTATTCGCTTGAAATACGACGTCACCGTGAAACTCAGAGCTCAGGACAATGATTCTTCCTCCTCGTTTAAGAGAACGACTACTCTTTTGAAGAGCGTTTGGAGAAGGGGGATAGAAAAATACAACGGCATCGAAGGGGTCGTTATGATCACTACTGACATTGGGGGAACTCTGACGCAACACACCTTCCGCACCCATTTCAAGCAGAAGAGATTTTGTACACGTTTGACATGTGTCGGGAATGGTGCAAAGTACTCTGTGACCCAATGTTTTTGCGAGAACAACTGCTGCTGGTCCAGGACCTCGGTTGGCTTCATGTATCAGTAGTTTCTGATTTTGTCCACCAGATACTGCTGTTTGAAGAGCGTGCGATGCTATGGCTAAACAAGCAGGAATAAACGTGGCATGTTCCTTTGTCAGGCTTTCTGGCATTTTAAAGGCGTTACTGACTTGGATAGACAGGGCACGAGAAACCCGTCCATTGGAAAGAACACCACACACCTCGTCGCCAATCTGGAAAGTGGAATCACTCTTCTCTGGTAGACCTGTCACTTTTCCAACGACGAAGACGCATCCTTTTGACTTGGCTACATCAATCAGAAATTCAGAGGGTGTCCAACAATAAAGAAGGTCAATTGTCAGCTCAGAGGAGGATGGTTTGGACAAACTTTGTTCACGCAGGCAGAGCTTTCCTGACGAAGGGATAGTTGATAGGTACAAGTAATGTTTTTTCTTGGTCTCTTTCGTGCTAGTTATGGTAGTTTCGCTCTGGAGCGTTTGTAATCTTTGAAGGCGGTTAATGAATCGTTTGCCCTCTCGAAAGGCTACCTCGTCTTCAATACTGTCACCTAGAATCTCATCAATGAAGGCATCTATTTCATCCACATTCGCATTGCTGTCAAGGTCAATAGCTGTAACCCTGAGGCTGAATTCTTCAAGGTTTGCTGTTCGTCGAAGACCCCAGACTGTAGACGCCCACGGCATGGATCTAGTTTCAGGAGACCTTTCGAAAGAGCTCAGCACCTGTGTAGACTTAGTTACGAGGAACAACCGTGAATCAAGCCACTCTTTCATCACCAGCAGCTTGATTAAGAAAACGGAACTGCTGAAAGCGATACTCTGAGCTTGATCGATCACATCGCAGTCGTCCAGTAGAAGAGTTGTTTCAACAGGCCACATGTTAATGACCCTAAGGTTGGATGAATCTCTTTTTGGTACGCCCGAAAGGACTGTTTCAATCACTTTTTGCACCTCGTTGTTGTAAGCCGCATCACTTGGTGGGTCAATTGTGATCACCTTGACTTTTGCAGCCTGAAGTCTTGAGATTAAAGTGCTTGAGAAATCGGTGGAATCTTTCAACACTACACAAGTCAAATATTCCACGCTTTCTTTTCGCTCTTCCGGTGCTAGCTCCTCTTCTTTCCAGTTGACTTCGTATGCAAGGTCAACGAAACCAAGTTGGCGTGGTGAGCTAGTCAACTCAGCGATACGAAACTCACACATGGTTAATAAAACGTTGCCGAAAGGAGTCATGAGGGAAACGTCAAATTTTCCAAAGTCGTTCGCATCAGCAGTGACGTGACAGTACAGCGTTTTCGAAGATGGAACATCATTAAGAGTAATGCTCTTGAAACCCACCGGCACAATTGATTTGTCATTGGTTAACGAGCTTCCAAGAGGAACAAAACAGGACTGTAAACAGGCGTCTAAAATGCTAGGGTGGATAACATAATCTACAGATTCCGTTTGGATGTCCAGTGATTCGCTGATATCGATCAGACAAAGTCCTTCATTATTGCACTTCCATATCTGTTTTATGATGGAGTATGTTGGGCCGTAATTAAAGCCAAAAGCCTCCGTTATTTCTCTGAATCGCTCCATCGGCATCTTGGTCATATATTTCATCAGTGCATTTACAACTGGGCCAACTTGCTTAGGATCTGTGAATGTATACATCCAAAATTAATGGGATCGAAGGCGTCGTACGGAGCCGGGAAAAGTATATTTTCAGTGTTTGTTGTACGTTCTTATGTCTCTTTTTCAGTTGAGGCGGTTTATTTTTGTAAGGAATCCTTGTATTTTGTATTAAGTGACCTAATTATTCAGATCTTGTGATTTTTACATTTTTAAATTTATTTTAATTGTTAATCCATCTTTAATTTAAATAGTATGTTAAAGATATGAAAAATTGAGTTGAGTAAATTAAATAAATTCAATAAAGATTAATGCCGAAGTGGCACACATTTTAAAAAGCGTTTGTCAGTAAAATGACAGAAATGTTGTTCAAATATTAAATGACAAGTTTCATATTTGCTCGATTTCATTACTTAAAGCAGATAGCTTTCTTTGTAGTTAACTCAAACTACCTAAGGGCAAGTAAAATTAAGATCAGCGTCACCCAGAACATCGAAAAAGACACAGCTAAACCAAAAACGAAAGCAACAGCAAATAACTACTTTCAAGTATTTGTTTGCCACTGCAGTTTAAGACAAGAAAAATGGAATAATTTCAAAGTAACAGTAAATGTACCTTCATCTCCGCTCATTGCCTTTTTGTGCAAAAGATCAACGGAAATCCTTCCACTGCTCAGTTTAATCTCTGAATCATCATCCTGGACGCTGGTAATGTTGAACTGGGCAGCGTTAATTCTATCGGTCTTCATAAGACGTAGTCGCAAGGATCGCACCTACAGCAGAAAAAGTTAAAAATTCAATGACGCGAATATATTTTAGCTTACTTTAAGCATAGCATTATGGATAGCAAAGTCCGTTGTTTAACGTAGTTCTCCCTTTTTAATCACCGCCAGTCTTAGAACTTGCAAAATTGAGAATGAAATTTTGTTGCTGTGTGCTTGAAATATTAACTATAATCAACCTGAGCTCATCGCATCAGTTCCATTTTCAATTGATCCACTTTTGAAAGTTGTTAGACAGTATTTCGAGGCTCTAAGTTTCGCGAACAGTTTTAAAAGAACTGTCTTAGTTAACCTGCTTTTTCCACCTGATTCAGCTGACACGAAATGTTATTACCTGTGTTTCAGGCAGTGTTAGAAGACTTGACAGCCTAACTTCACTCAGTTCCAAGCCAGCAATATCTACGAACTTGTCCTTCGCCATCGCAAAGGCCATTTCTAGGTAGGCAGCTCCCGGCATCACGGTTCCTCCTTGAATTAGAGCGTGGTCTTTCAAACTTGCAAAACGATGGACGTCAATCTCGGTTTCCCAGCATTGTAGTCCTGAAAACAAGTCGGTCATTTTCACCTGTCCTAGAAAGGGGTGTGTTTGCTTCTTTGTGCCTTTTTCTGTTCCAAGTGGAGGGATTGTGGTTCTAGGTGGATGTTCCCTGTACCAGAAGCTGTTTTCCAGCCATGGATAGTTGGGAGAACGAACGAACTTGGCCGAGGGATTCCTCTGCACACACGACCAATCAATGGGATATCCTAGCGAGTATAGTTTGCAGATTGTGTTCTGGAGAAAGCTTTTGTGCTGTTCTTGGACAGGTACTCTCTTTCGTGGAAGCGTTGCCATAACAACTGGCATTTCTTGGTCTTTAAAGTTGTTTTGAAGGGCAATTTGCTTGACGTAGTGAGCTAAAATAGGCTGCGTGCTGATCTCAATGATTTGCTTGTAACCATCGAGTAGTAGGTGCTTCATTGCTGGATAGAATTGGACTGGGCAGCGAATATTTCGCCACCAATAGTCATTGGTAAACATTTGACCCGCAAAAAGTTCACCCTTGACGGTAGAATACATTGGAATCTTCGACAACTGAGGTTTTAAAGTGATCCTTTTGATAGCTGCTTGAAACGGTTTCTTGATAACCTCCATATGCGAACTGTGAAATGCGCGTTTTGTTCCAAGAACGCGCCAGAAAGTATCCTTTGCGTTTATTGCAAGATGCTGGCCAAAGGCGTCGATGGACTCAGAGTCACCGGAAAGTGTCACGCTCTTGGCATCATTGACTGCAGCGATGCTCAATGTGGCGCTTAACTTCAGTTCTGTGAGTAAATTCCTGGCCTTCTCTTCTGACATGCCTAGAGCGGCCATACCACCGTTGTTAGGGCATTTATCTTGCAATGTGGAGCGAATCAGCACCAGTTGCACTGCTTCTCTCACTGTTATAATCCCAGAAACACAAGCAGCAGCAAACTCACCGAGACTGTGACCAATGACGGCTGAAGGAAAGATTCGCCAGGACATCAATAGCTGTGCAGTAGCATACTGCACAGCAAACGTGGCTGGTTGGGCGATGCAATTCTCGGAAATTCTTGATTTGTCCTCTGATGCCATCAGCTCATCTACGAGGGACCACGTCATCCCCATGTCTTTTACTATGTTGCTTACAGTTAAAATAGCCTCTTTAAACGTTGCTTCTGTTTCGATTAGCTGTCTTCCCATGGCATACCATTGAGAGCCCTGCCCGCCAAACATGAAGACGATCTTTGGATCAGCGGAGTTTACCTCACCATAAGAAACCAACTTGTCCCATCCCAGGAAATCATTAGCGTAGTCTGCTAGAGTCTTAGATGCATCATCAGTGGATCCAAAGGCAAGTGCCAACCGGTGTGGGAGTTGACTGCGACGTTCGTTTAAAGAGTAGCATAAGCTATTGACAAAATATTCGTCTGTTTCGTTGACATGATCTTTTAACCACTCAGAATAATGAAATGCCATCTTCTGTAGAGCTTTCTTCGAGCGTGCGGAGATTGTGAGAATATTGTTTAGGCGAGAAACAGGTTCTTCCTGCTCTGAGGTTTCCTTCGAGGTAACTTCGCGAAGGATGATGTGGACGTTTGATCCACCATAGCCGAAAGAGTTGACTGCTCCTATTCGCGGTTTTCCTGACTCTGTGTTCCATGGCTCGCTGGTTTGTTGCACAATAAGGCCTTTCTCTTCTAACTTTAATTTAGGATTCAGAACATTTACGTTGACAGTTGGCACCAATGTTTTGTTTTTGATCATTAGAGCAACCTTGATAAGCCCAGCAAGACCAGACGTTGATTCTGTGTGATTAAGGTTAGATTTGACTGAACCAATTCTCAGCTTTCGCGTGGGCTTCCCATGTCCTCTGGTGTAGGTATCAGCTATGGAGGTAACCTCAATCACATCTCCAATTGCGGTACCAGTGCCATGCGCTTCGAAGTAATCTACTTCCTCTGGGCTCAATCCTGACTTTTCTAGCACCATTCTGGATAGTTCAGCTTGCATCTTTGCACTTGGAGCGGTCATTGGTACGGCATTTTGCCCATCGTTGTTCATACCGTACGCAATTATCTCACAATACTCATCATCTTTGTCATTCAAAGCTGCATTTGATAGCTTCAAAATAACTGCTACAAAACCCTCACCCCGTCCATATCCGTCTCCAGAGGCATCAAAGCTTTTGCAACGCCCGTCAGGTGCCAAGAGACCAGCCATACTGGATACCATCTGCATGGAATGATCGAGAACGATGTTAGGGGCACAGACAATGGCTATCTCGCAATCTTCGTTGTGTAGATTATCACAAGCGAGCTTCAGAGCAGTTAACGATGAAGAGCACGCCGTATCAACGGCTAGGCTTGGACCTGTTAGGTTCAAACAGAAGGACACTCTATTGGCGAGGATGGATGCTGTAATTCCCGTAGATGAAAACTGGTCGATGTTACGGAAATTTGATGGGTCAGTTACAAGTGTTCCATACTCAAGATTCATCACACCGACAAAAACTCCAGTTCTGCACTTTTGCAGATCTTCAAGTCGCATTCCGGCATCTTCAATAGCCTCGTATACAACTTGTAGCAGGATCCGCTGCTGAGGATCCATACCACGGGCCTCTTGATTGGAGATGCCAAAAAACCTATTGTCGAAATTCTGTATTTCCTCCAGGTACGACCCATTGACGGCACAGAGGCGTCCACTTACAAATCGCTTAGGATGATATAATTCCAAGAACGTTTTGTGCTCTTCTTTTCTATTCTGTGGAAACGCACCAATGGAACTTTTTCCTTTTTCAAGCAAATCCCAAAACAGGTCCTTACTGCTGGCTCCAGGGAATCTGCAGCTGATTCCAACGATTGAAATACCTAGGCGTTTAGACTTCGGTTGTTGTAAGTGATCATCTTGTAACTGCGAGAGCATCACGTTTTTTTCTGTCTGGGTAGGCAGCATGTCAACGTCATTCTGACAAGTAAAACTATCCACGAACTCGAAAATTAATACCATGAATGGTGGGAAAATAACAAGAGCGTGGATCAGGCCTAAGACCAACACCAGGGGGGTTAGTCGAGCAAAAATGTTTGCCAGACTTGGATAAATAAATCCTAATGAGATGGATCCAGCTATTGGAATTAGACTTGCAACTAACAGAGACCACGAGACAGAGTTCAGGGCTTCAACCATGCGACCTCGTACAGCTTGCTCTTCTGAAAATACAAATGAATGGGCCACTTGATAACTAAAACTCAGGGATAGGATAACTGTCAAATACAGGACGAGAAATGAAATGTGATTGAAATGAATCTCCCAGGCCGCCATAATGCCTGCTGCCTCCAGTACAAGTAAGTCCAGTGTTATAGCTAGGTACGTGCTAATCCTGAAACTTGAGCTTGCGAACAAGGAATACACAAACACCACAACGTTGGCGATAATAAGAACGAAGATAGCATCTGTTTCCAACAACCAGAGGTCATCAAGTTCCAAAAAGTTCTGAGAGACGGGTATTGCTTCTTGGGAAGACCGTGTGTGTAGATCTTTCCTTAGTTCTTCAAGGGACCTTCTGTCTTCTCTGTAGCGGTTGCGTACGACCATCTGTACGTGAAAACGAGATGCTAAAATATTACTTCTGAGCTTTCCTGCTGCAAAATGCAGGTCTTGACGAAAGAGGGCGTGGAAAGTCTGGTTAAGAAATACTTCTAGACATTGGTAGAAATCAGAATTGGAGCATTTAATGTTTTTAAACCTCGCCCATTGTCTTAAGGATGCCATCCAACACGACGGATCCCTCGCACTGTAAGAGGCCTCTTGGAGCATTTTACAAGTGTTTAAAATATCGCTTTGTACAGACTCTCTTGAATACTCAATTTTCTCGGGGAAAACGATGCTTGCGTGAGTTTCTTTTCCGAAAAACTTTTGTTGCGTTTCACTGAACTGTTTGGAATGTTTATTCTGGTGAAGTGTCTGGGTAGTACCGGTTCGCTCACCAGGCTGTAAAGCAGACGACACACACAAACCAATTATGCAAGCAAAGATGAAGAGCGAGAGAACTTTTCCACCCAGGGACGTTATTATCTGTGTATATCCTCTCAGAATGTGTCGTAGTTTTGCATTCAACCATTGTGTGGACCCCTGCTGCAAGCTTGCGACTTCGGCGACTGGTGATCTTCTGCGAAGGAGAGGCACACACGAGGTACCTAAGTGCTTTAATCGCCTTTCAAAATATGTCAACAAAGTAACTGTTGCTATGAAAGATGAAACCGAGAGAAGTGCAAAAGTGACAATTGCTACAGTGAAAAATTCTGAAATAACATCAAAGGAAGATTTGATTGCGATTCCAATAAGAATTGTTCCAGACAACGCCGACAATGCAGAGGTTAGTCCCACCCTCGTAACACAATTACTGACTCGGTGTTCAAGTGATGGTACCCTATGTCGGTCCCATTCTCCCAATAACAGAATAACGTCCGCAGTTGCTTTTCCCAAGAGTAAGAAAACAATAAACAAGGTAGTTGGGAAAAGGGAAATGTTAGCCATTGAAACAATGCCTGTGGCACAGGTAAAGGGTAAGATAATGGCTGAAATTATGAGTACAATTGTTGTTACGCAATTAAGGATGTCAGAAGAAAGGTATATAACGACAACAACAATGAGCGCCATTACTAGAGCAGACAAATAGAGTGGCTTTAGTTCTGGTTGCAAGACGTTCTGCAAAGCATCATCTTCTGTTTTTCCGGTCTTGAACGACAGTGCTGCACATTTCAAGTTTCGTCCTATTGCCAAGAGAAGGCTCTCAAACGCGTTTTCAAAGTCGAAAACCACTTGATCTTTATCGTTTCCAGTGGTCTTTTGAACGAAATAAATAACTCGAATAGCGTCAGCTTGAGCAGTCAATGGATCTGTGTTAGCTTTAACTTGAAAATTGCTGAACATTTTGTTGAACGAAGAATTGAATGTTTCACCAGTGGAGAGGATAACCGTAGGATTTTTCAACTCACGATCTAGGATGGAGGAAAGGTTCCTGATATTTTCGAAGTGAGTACCAGCTAATTCAAACGGGCTGCTAACGACACAACCTTTCGTACCATCATTTTGTGCCGTGTTAGATAGAAATCGCTTCGAGCATAATTCACTGTAACCACTTATGTTCACTACGGCTTGGTGTACTAGTATGGCTTCCTTCAAACAGTCATCACTTAGTATATTCTGACCATGTTTAGGGATCATTAGAAACTGCTCTTGCCTCGCTTCTAAAAGTGGAAAGAACTGCGCTGCGCGATGCAAGTCTTTCCTAGATTGACTGTCAGTGGCTGTGAAATGTTCAAATGATGGCTTCTCGACATGCAGTCGTATGAATCCCACACTGCTCCCAATAACAACCAGAAGCCAAACTAGTAGGGCAACAAGTGGTTTGCGAGCAAGAAAAAATCCAAATTTCTCCAATGCTTTCTCGTAGGAAGTGAGGATGAAATAATTTAGGGACACTCGCGCTCTAACGATTGTCTTACAGCAATTGCCACGTTCTCTAGGCTTTGGGAAACTGATAAAAGTTGACCTAGGAATGAAAATAAGATGACAACAATCTTAGGAAAACAGCAGCCAAAAAGTGGATTGATGAAGGGAAAAAGAAATAACAACAAACAACAAAAATAACCCCCAGGAAATTCGATCACACTTGTTAAATGTTGACCTATGGGTAACAATAAGATGATAACGATCCTAGGAAAATAAAGAAAAGGTGTGTTGATGAAGAACACAACATACATACAAAAACAACAACGAAAACCGCCGAGAAATCTGGGTCACATAAGCATTACACAAGGTTAATTGATTGTTCGGCCTAAACATACGACATACATGTACGCATTCCTAGGTGGACCCCTGTTGGTATGACCCGCGATCAGGCTTTCTTAAATACCCCTCCTCCTCCTCCTCCTCCCACTTCCCCTGAGAACGCCTGATCACAAGTTTGGTCAATGGGTAAGCGAATTCCACTATTGAATAAAAGTCGTCCATGCCACAGACGTGGGCGGCTCCAAGAGCCAAGTTAAAGATAGGCTGATTATCAATATATCTAAAAAGATATCTAAAATGGTCATCTAAAACTATATCTAAAAATTTTTGTCTGAATCTTTGTTTCAGAACTGAATAACTGAGGAGAACGTGCTGCCTTTGTAATTATAGCTGCAAATGGTTAGACGTTCAGGTCTTCTCGGATAAGGACTATGAACCATAGGCCCCGTCTCCTTCATCTTCGATGTTATGGTTAGCAGGGGCGTAAAAGAATCCACACGCTTATCGTAAAGAGTAGGGCATGAAGTTCCCGATGTTGTGGTCTGGCCTTGTGGCTGTGAAATGCACGGAGATATTAGCTACGATAAAGCTATTCTACAATCCGAGGGTAACTAAAGTATTCACTTCACTTCAGCGTGCAATAATTCAACCTTTGCGAGATGGCGCCACCTACAAACCCTGCTCATATAATAACCAAATCAATGTGCACGCTCTGATTGGTCAATCAGCTATGGTTTATATATTGCGCCGGTAAACTCATGGAAAAATGCGCGTCTTCTGAATTATTATATAAAAGCAATAGACCACAAGTTTCTATGGTTTATAGGCTGATAATAAACCACTTGGGATGTTTGCAAATATCTGCATTAGTTCTGGAGTTACCTAAGTTTGAAAAATGTGTAAAATATGCAAATGAGATGACTTAACGACGTCATACACTCAACCCAATATTATCTCAAGTACATAAATAGAGCTATCTTGGCCAATTTGCAGCCCAGTTCATTGAAACTTGGCAGGCTAATAGCTCTAAAGGAAACACACCTGTGGCTATAAAAGTTTTGTTCCCATGGCAACTCACTTTGTTCCAGTCCCCATCCACTTGATTTCAATATGTTAGATATTTTCAGCTCGAAAAACGCTAAACAGGGCCACAAACTGGAGTTAACATATTTATCTGCTTGCACGATAATGCATACGAGCGAGGCACCATTTGCAAATATGAAAATAGAAAGCTGAAGGTGGCCAGAAATGGCTTTACTATTGGGAGGTCTGGAACCCAGTATGTTGCCATGGTAACAAAACTTCTAAGCTCATTTTGTGCTGCACCTTTAGTAGAACCTTACTGTAAAAAAATCAAACATTTCTGATACAAATTGGCTGAGATATCTTTTTTCACCATATTTGATCAAAATTTGGTTGAGTATATGCAGGAGCCCATCACGGGCTCCTGGTATCATGGGCTCCTGGTATATGACGTCATCACTCGGCTAATTTGCATATTTTAAAAACGTGAATATCTCTGGAACGAAAAGAGATATTTGAAAAAAGTAAAGGGTATTTTTCTTCTCATACAGACTACTTGATTATGTTTTAAAATGGCTTCAATAAGAAAGATGCATTTTTCGTCATAGTACCACTTTAAGGTGGCGGAACAGAGTTTTCAAGTGCCTATGCCTAATTCACCACTACCTATAAACTATTTATGCTTTGGCGCCCGTTTTTTTGCAAGGGTCAAGGTTAATTAGGGCGGTTAATTACAGACGTATTTATTCTCGCATTTTGCTTAGGGTGTGTGCTGTTGCCATGGAAACGGGGCCGGTTAAAAACAAGGCTTAAATAATGGTTTTTGTTTATTAAAAAAAAAATCCAGTCTTTAGATTGTTTTCATCTTTTGCACACTGCAAATTGACATTAAATCCCTTCTGTCAGCACTGTTTTAATAAAATTTAGACATAGGCGATTGTCGTAATTTGCAGTTAATCGTTTTCTGTATTATTAAAAAATTCCTATGTCAAAATTCAGATCTTTCGTAATAGATCATTCTCGTGGTCTCTGATCTATTTTTTTGCCAAATTTCTTGAAATTCTAACGACTGGATCGTTAGAAATCGGCACGTTTCTGCTAAAGCAATCTGTCTCAATTTTTCGAGTAACTGCGCATGCGTTGCATTTAACTGGGTTCTTTCGGTAACAAACAAACGCTGAAAATTGCTGGGTTCTTTGCATCGTTACCTTTTCTAACATGTCTTTGTAATTAAAGACTAAAGCCATTAATACACTGCGTTCAATTATAGAGAAAAAAAAACACAGTTAGTTCGGGTGTTGAGTAGATAAAATGATCGCTCGTCTCTATTGACGGCATGTTTGTTTTTTGAAATCCTTGTGCACGCGCTCTCCATAGGGTTTTAAGAGCGCGCGCACTGATGATGCGAGCTTTCGTAATGTGCGCGCGCTAGCTGACGCAAGCTCATGCAAAGCAGCGAAGAAGTCAAAAATATAGCTCAAATTACAGCCCAGAAGTAGAAACAGAGAAACCACTTAACAGAAAACGTAAAGAAAACGATTTGGACGGAAAGGTCTTGTGTGTATTTTGACGAGACCGCCATTGTCGAGTCGCTCATCGACAAAACGCGTGGTTCGAAAATTCGCGCATGCCCACATAGCGATCTTGGCGAGTTCCTATTCCGATGACGTAATTGCCATTGAGGTGAAAAAATAGAAAAATCCTTATCAGATTTCTCGAATTTCCTTCGGTGAAATTCCTTAAGATTTGGCAGAGAAGTTATTCCTTATAGACCTTTCCCGCATTACACTTCAGTGCGTACGAACAATAGCACCAGAGCGAGGTTCGGGTGGACATTTTCATACATTTACTGTATTTTTGTCCACCCCAACCTCGACTCGGTGCCATTGTTTGTTGGAATGCGGGAAAGGTCTATTAGCCTTCCTTGCTTTCAATTTATCAGAAAAATTTGTAAGACAAGGCTTTCGCTCAACCAAAAACAAAATAATGCTATTAAAAAACGAAAAGAACTACCTTGAAAACCCCTACTTTTTTCGATTTTAAAGGTTTCTACTTGCCAGACTTTACCCGGTTTTGAGCATATCAGAAAATTTTACCGAAGGAAATATAAGAAAATTGAAATCAAAGCCAAACAGACGTCAAAAAATGGCGATGTTTGAGTAGTTTTAATTGGAGACTAAAAGCCTTGATATCAGAGGTGCCTGTTGAACAGCAAATTTTGGCCCTTGTTTGTTATGTTTCAGTAGCTTTGATTAGGAAAATAGCAAAAATAACGAGAATATTAACTTCGATTGCTGAGGTCACTGGCGCGCGCTTCGTGATCTTGCATAACCCTATTGAGCCACTTAAATAAACCATGGAAACTTCTGGTCTACTGCTTAATTAAAATGGGATAATGACGAGCACTTTGAAAGTGCCGCGCATGTTATGTACCACGTTATATTTCCAAGATGTAAAAGTATGTCTAAAACCATACTTTTAGCACTAAATATTTCAACCCGTCGACGTGACGTCCACCGCAAACCCTGCTCTTAAGATGGGACAAAGACGAGCGCTTTGAAAGTACCAAACATGATAAACACCTCGTAATATTTGCAAAGGTTCATTGGTTCGAGAAGCACTCGGACAAAAAGTTACAGTAATAACGACCACTGAAATTTGCAGCTTCTCATTTTCAAAATAAAATGAAATCTTCAAGTGACTATATCTACACGGCAGACGCAAAGGCAATGTCTGTTAAGAGAGAGAGAGAAAGCTGAGGGCGTCTTCTGGGCGTTATATATGTACTGTTCTTGAATGAACAGCAAGATCTTTTTCAGTTGATCGAAGTTTGGTTGCTTTTACGGGAACTTGAAATAAGTCAATAGATTCCAAACTTAGGTAAACTTTTACCGAGGCTAGTGCCTTGATTTACCTGTTACAAACTATATAGCCCCGCCACCTTATTAACATATAAAGCTCAATGAGAAATCATCGGAAAACTGGTGTAGCGCAAAGTTTTGTTAGTTGAATATTGCAGTTTATATTTTAAGGAGAAGAATGCGGCGTCATCGGCATTGTAATTCGTTCATTTAAAATGTAAATTTCTTTATTCTTATGAGTTCAGCAAATGTCATGTTTCTCTTAGGTGAGAAACGGTTCACTGGAAGCGAAAAGTCGATGGATACGTTGTTCTTTCAGGTACCGATACGTACTTGTAAATTTTGAAAGGATGGCTAGAGGAAAAACAACTTTCGTAAAGGAATGATCAACAGTGAAAGAAACCGTGCGATTATCCCGTTTCATCCGCAAGCAAACACTACCAGTAGGTCACGAAACACCAATCAACCGTGACGTTTTGTGCAGTTCTTCTTCGGGAAAAAAGAACTCAACTCAGCTACAGCACGTCAACAATGAAAAATATCGTAAGAAATAAATAGTATGTGGTCCTTCATCGCAAAAAATAATCTGTTTTGTTTGGTGTTTTTGTCTGCATACGTTTATCGACAATCTTTTGTGTACTCGTTGATCCCGAAATAAAAGCCCAGACTATTGAACTGAGCGTTAGCGAACATGCCCTCTCTCAAGTATTTCCAACTTTTGAACAGTTCTTTTCTGATATACAGTTGTAGTTCTTATTTTCACAACTTTTCTTGTTGTAGTTTTTTTCACACTTGGCATGGTTAGTTTTTAACCTGTGCTCCTTTAGCAAGAGGCCATGAAGTTGGAAAACAATACAAGTAATGAGCCGAAAGCAAAAGCTACCAACTTGTGCGGCATGCATATTAATTAGGCTTACATGTATGAAAGGCGTAAAAAAGAGTCATTGTTTAGGATATTTGGTTGACAGAGAGCAATTGGCTTTACAGATGTGACACAAAAAGACCCTGAAGCCTAAACAAACGAAATTGTCCGGAATAAAGATAACGACAACTTAGCTCAAAACGTTATCTCACGCATGGAAAATTAGTAAAATGAAAAACCTTTCGCGTTATGGTAAGCAATGTACATTTGTTCCATCAGAAAGTGCAAACATCGGCAAACACTGTTTTTTTATGATGTAACCCAAAAGTCGACCTGGATTATATCTAAACAAAGAAAATAATTACAACACCACACTCGGAGGAGAACGTTTTGGCCAAACGAACGCTCAAAAATGGTTTAACAGCAGAAATATTGATTGGGATATATGAAGACGTAACGAAAAAGTTTCTTCAATATGTATCAGTCGAGATCACAAATAGTAGTTTCTGTTTTGTTTATTTTGACGACAGTATGCAATCTTATGAAGACAGTCAAAATTCGGCCGACTCCTCTGCCCGACGTAGAGTGTCGTGAATGG
>JAHPZR010023765.1:77500-80035 GCA_019787425.1 Platygyra sinensis
TGCTGAAGAGTGAAACACGTACAGTTTCGCTATAACGGTAAAGAGAAATGCAAAAATCTTAGCGTTGAGACAAAAATGAAACATGAAGCACGTTACTTAACCCATGACTTCCTTATTTCTCAACCTTAAAGTTTTATGAGAAAACCTATCATGAGTAATTATTTTCCTCTAAAATTCTCAATTAAAGAACCAAAAGTCAAGCGTAAGTAGAGTAAAGATTCAGCATCGTCTGTTCACCATCGTTTAAACTTAACAAGATAAGGTTGTTATGTTCGCTTTTCCTAATCTGCCTTCGTTCTCTAGATATATCGATTGCTGTCTGTGCATGGAAAATATGTTTTAGGTTTCTGACCCGGGGGGGGGGGGGGGTTCTTAAAAAATTTCTATACGGGGAGGCTCCGCCCCGAGGTCCAACCCCTTACCCTTTTATATACCATTTTGGCAGAAAAGGTACCCCGTTTATATACCTTTTATTGAAGAAAGGTACCCCTTTTGCATACCTAATTTATGAAGTCTTGTTCTCATTTTCATGTAGTCCTTAATAAATAAACCGATACAGCCATAAGGGGCGTCTATTCGAAATATTGTGACGAACTGATCATGTTTAGGACAAAATTAAAAGTAAATGAGGGCGGAAAATTTTGTCTAATCACACGAAAGCTCGCTTATCAGTTAAGCACCGCAGGTCTTTATAACCTGGCCCCAGTTGTTCAAAGGCTGGATAGCGCTATCTTCCGGATAAATCACTATCCAGTGGATAGCGTGGTTTGTTTTGTCAACACTTATCCGCTGGATAGCGATTTATCCGGTAGATAGCGTTATCTAGCCTCTTCCAGGCGTTCAGTTTGTCGGGAGCAGCGCGATAAACGGCGCGCGAAAAAAAATTTAAAAAAAAGCGATCGCGCTGCTCCCAACTAACTGAACGCCTGGAAGAGGCCAAGCGTTATCCAGCCTTTGAACAACTGGGGCCTGGCCATTTTGTTTTTGTTTTGTGTTTCCCAATTCACCGCATTTCGCTCGTGCAAAATGAATACACTCTTATCGCAGGTTAAGCTTTTCAAACTGCCTGTTGTACGTGAAACTATTTCAATAATTCAGAAATCGTTTTTACCAACGGTAGTTGGTTAACCAAATAAAGATGTCTCTGCACACGAATTTGCAGAAACGCTTTGTAAAGTGTGCCGCCGCCTTTCATTGGCGTGAACAGGGATTTACTTTACGCAGTAAACCGTTTGATTGACAGCAGCTGAAATCTGCGAAGACTTAAGTATTCTCAAAGCTTATTAAAATATGTTGACTAATCAGAGCCGAATAGTTCTAGACGTGCATACGCAAATTGTTATGCCGCTGCGTTAACAATAAGAAACATAAATTACAAGTCGCGAAACACAATGGCATTCTGCGCGATGCGTGGCTTTACTGACTACGTACACCATAAATTAAGTTGAAGTACTATTATTGTAGCTGGTAGTCCGTTAATCGAAGTAAACTATTTCTTAATGTCGAGATGATCAGCAATTTAGCCGGAAATTACTATTTCTAATAAACGGAATAGTCAGTGGCCGATATTGATAGTTGTGTATTTCAGTATTGAAGAACAACGTGAATAGCACGATTACGTAACAAAATAAACAGTGATTATGGGAAAGATATCAGTGGCATCACTTGGTATTGATATGCCAACAAGAGAACCATTGGCTGGAGAAACAAAGAAATCTTTTGTTTAACGTTTTTAGCGTTTACATAACAAAAACAATGTTTGTAGACAAGTATCTTCGCTATGGAATGACGTAGATTCAGCGAGGTCTGCTTCCACTTGTTTCCCATCGATATCCTCTTTCCTGCCCTGCGAACAGGCTCTTAGTGAGCTTGATACCAGCAAGTATCTGATACTCCAATCATATCATGATACCAGATAGTATCTGGTATCATGATATGATTGGTTAAATCGCTAATTGTTAACATCTTTTTCATACATATCTAAGTTCTTATAAAATGCGGTTGACCGCATAATACCGATATTTATAGAGCGCTATTTCCCAATGAAAAGCGCTTTACAAAAAATTACATTAAAACTAGGGATAAACTAACGATAAGAAAACTAGATTAAAAGCTATAAAACTACATAATAAGAAACTGTAAAAAGCAAAGGCTTCAACTTGGATTTAAAAGAAGAAAGGGAACATCCAACGGAAGGGTATTCCAAACAGAAGGAGCGGCATCGTAAAGGACCGGTCACCATAGATTTTAGACGTCAAACGCATGGCTTCCGGACTTTCCGCTGCTCATTGCATGTCGCTTCGCAATGTAAGACACCTCTATCATGTGCCGGCTGATAATTTCGTTAGGATCATTTCAGTATTGCATGCAAAATATTTTTTAAGATCTCTTATAGTATTGGCTGTGAAGGGACAAGTTTGAAATATTATGTGTAAACATGTTACTTACTTGCACTCTAAATTATGGCACCAGACCCGACTGTTTGATTAGATACATATATACACACATGCATATACTTTATTTTACCTCGAATTT
>JAHPZR010023768.1:0-5000 GCA_019787425.1 Platygyra sinensis
AACACATAGATTAAGATGAGGTCAACATGGCTCATGAATACAATATTATTGTGAATGTTTTGTATGCGGTTTGTCATGGCTAACACTTTTGTTTGTATTGCATGAAAGTATTGTGCACAGCAATATATATAGAAGAGGAGTTTTGAACTATACAGTCAAAGCTATACAAATTAAGGCCGGCACCCTTAGGGAAATGAAATTGGTTTCTATGAAGTTCAACCTAACAAAAAGCCCTGCACTATTGTTTTCTCTAGGGGTAAGATTTCATTTCTTTGACATCAGCAAAATAAAACTATTAATCATGCTCTTGATGGTTGGTATTTTAAATTCACAATTATTATTAACTTACTTTTAACTCTTATATATTTGCTGTCAGTGAAATAACCACCAGCATTTTGTGCTTTACAGATGTACATTCCCTCGTCACTGTCTGTAACATTTGTTAAAAGCAGAGATGATGTCATCTCCCTAAACAGGGCTCCATTTTTAAGGAAGGATAGTCGTGGTTCTGGTAAACCTTCAATAATTTTGCATGTCAGGTTGGCACTATCTCCTTCTTTCAAAGGCTTAATTGGTCCTAACAACTTAACAACTGGGCGAACTATGTACAGAAAAAAAATATTAAAACAGCATTAGAAGATAAAGATACATTTTTAAAAATGCCCCTAAACCAGCAACAAGATTTGGAACCATGCAGGTCTTTTAATTTTTAAATGGCAGTTATTCATTCTCTTCTATGCTCTTGAGCTCAAGAATTCATATCCTTTTATTCAATTACCTCCACCTTAAAATAACGTGCAGGTCCATTTATATGAACATCGAACCTCACCCTACCTAATCCAAGGCTTCTAATTGTATTGTACTAAAAATTCCCAATCGACAAAAAATCTTCTATTTCTCACTTGGAAAAGCAAGGAGTTCTATCAAACTATTATGAAGGTATAATTGTTTATAAATCTCAGTCCATGCATACATTGCATGGAAAAGGCTTCTATATGCATCAATGTTAACAGGGGCAGATCCAGGATTTTTCTTAGGAGGGGAAGCACCTCTAAGGAATGATGTCACTCGACCAGTGAGGTAAACAAATTATAAAGCGACTACAAAGAAGAAGACTTCATCTCGAAGGGGGGGGAGGGGTGGGGGTGGAGATGCGCCCCCTCCCTAGATCCGTCCCTGGTTTACAAGAAAGTCAAAATCTTGCGTAAAATAGTTAAAATATTATTTTTTTACTCACTTATGATAGAAACATCGATGATTTGCTTTTCTGTTGTAGTCCTGGACACACCTTTACTTTGTGTGAAGGTACAGATGTATGTTCCCTTGTCCTGTCGGTGAACTGGATTGACATATAGACTTCCATTCAGAAGTTTTATGAACCTTGCATTGTCCAGTTGTACTTTATCTTGTCTCTTCCACTCAATCTGTGGGGTCGGAGTTCCTTCAGCGCTACAGCTTATAATCCCAGAAGCATCAGCAATGATACTTTGTTGAAGGTTCTCCTCAGTGAATCTTGCTGTTGAAAGAAACACAAAATTGGTTCCCTACATAACTGCAGTTCAACAGCATTTGATTGCTAACTGTATCTTGAAACAAGTTAAATTTTATCCCAGTGGTTAGCAATTGGATGTTAGATTAAAATTTACCGGTACATGGATTTACTGAATGTTTTGCTTTAATTGATGAAAAAGAAAAACATTCAATTAAAGGTAAATTGAGAGTAGAGGACATAACTGTTAAAATTGTCACTATATATGCAATTTCAGGTAGAAAATATGAACTTGAATTTGTTTGAGACTTCACAGATGTACATGCCTTGTTTACAGTTTGGTGAAGATCTTTCTCTAAGATAAACGGCAAAAGTTCTCAAAGTTTGGTTTGACAGAAGAATATTAAGTTCATTCGGAGTAGACAATACAAGTACTTGAGTTAAACAAAATAAGAAAAGTGAAGTCTTCCTTGCTCAATGAAAGTCCTTTTCAGTGAGCAAAATATACATCTTTGCTAAGCGCAAGTTAATACCTTAGCGAGCTCAAGATCTGCCAAACCAGCGCTTAGAAGAAAAATGCTATAAAAGGTTAATTAGCTTAAACTTATGAATGCCAATCGTTAATTTTAACTTCTAAAGCTCAAGACATTGCAATTAATGGGCTCTTGTTGTTAATTATTTCTTTTCTGATCCAATTTTTGAAGAGTTTAATATCTGTTATCTTCATTTAATGACAATAAGTGCTGCACCTATCATTAATTGCGTTGTCTTAAAACATCATGATCATATATTAAGGTGACAGGTGAACTCTCTGTTGAGAATTGCTTTGCTTTATGGGGACAAAAATAATACAGTATACATTTAAAGCTTGTGGAAAAGCCCAGGGGTAATAAGGTCAAGTATTCTGGTCTCTCTTACAGCAGGGTGTTGACGTCAAAATGCCACAGACACTATTTTTGGCTATCAAAGTATCTTTTAGAGTGCACTACAAATGAAACGCCCTCATTACCGTTTTTAAGCTCTACTACTGCTGGTATGGAGTGTGGTGTACTAGCACAAACTCCTTTCAAGCTCGAGCCACACCCAAAGTAGGTAGGTAAAGTCTGCATACGAGCCAAGTGGCCCATCAGGCCGGAGCTTATCCCGGTTTCCTTAGCATGAAGCGACTGAGAGTATTTCTACTCCCCCCTGGATGGGATGCTAGTCCATCGCAGGGTTACCCCCCAGTATTAAATTCGCCGGTACCCATTTATACACCTGGGTGGAGAGGGGCACTGTGAGAGTAAAGTGTCTTGCCCAAGAACACAACACAATGTCCCCGGCCAGGACTCGAACCCGGACCGCTCGATCCGGAGACGAGCGCACTAACCATGAGGCCACCGCGCCTCCCACCGCGCCTCCCACACCCAAAGGGGTCCCCTTTATTTAGGGGTTCAATTCATATTTCCCAGAAAGCATCTCCGATCTTTTCATATCCCAGTCCCACCCGCCCTCAGATGATGGACATGAAGGTACAATCATTTACGACAGACTCATGCGACAGGCTAAATGACCAAACTACTCTGACTGCTAGTAATAATAAGTTGGCCTACTGTACCATTGACATAGATGGTGTAGTATCGAGTGTATTCCAATCCCCTGCATTCATAGGTTCCTCCATCAGACAACTGAACGTTTTCGATGATCAGTTTACCATTTGCTTCTGCTCTCATCCTTGTCCCAGATGTAGAATTAATCTCTTGACGTTTGTTATTGAACCAACGTAAGTGGCTGTTTTTATCTTTTAAGGAGCAGGGAATCGTTTCACTGCTGCCAACATTCAAAACTTCTTGACCTGCCTTCAGGATTGTTTTGTTCTCTGAAAGGAAAAACAGAAGCTCACCACATTGTGGTTTGCATGAGATTCTAAATCCTTGAATTCTTTTAAATTTTTGTTTTCAAATTATTGTTTGCAATTGACATTGCTGGTATAGTACATTATTTAACTCTTATTAACAGACCAGGTCTGTATGGGAAAATCTTGATGAGGTCGCGAGTACAGACCAAATGCAGTGAGGTCTATACAAATGAATGAGCCTAAGATGCTCATATACAAACCAACTAAGTTCAACCAATAAGATGTTTATTGTATGGCAAACAAGAAAAAATTAACACTTTTAAATGTAACTGGTTTGTACTAGCTGACAGTTGTTTTGCTTGCAAATGGAGATTAACTCACAACTTCTTGTAATATGTTTTGAAGAAAATAGTCAATATTTCTGTACTTTAGTTTACAACTTTTTCACCGCAAAATGTAACTGGTCTAGATGCCAGTCTAGATGGGAAAATTTGGACTGTCGACATTATCAATTTCAGCCAATCCAATTCATACATTTTATAGTCTCTAGTCCTTGTGAGATAAACCATATAATATTTAATAGCATATTAGTAGTAGTAGTGCATTATTACTAGCCTGTCACTATGGCGCAATGATGGCACAAACAATCTTGTAAGGTTAGTCTTTGTTAGCTATAACATCTTTCAGTTGCACACCATTCCCAGCCCCCTTTCCCAACCTAAAGGGTGTTGTGACATTGTATATTCACTTAAAGTGCACATAACTCCAAAATATTTTTTTCGCTTAAATAAATCTTTGCACACGTGTAAATGCCTTTTTAAGCTAAATCTTGACTTTTTAGTAGGCTGTAAAAGTTACAAAATCGAGCCATCATCCATCTACAACCGAGCTAGTGAGGGGCATGGGTCTATTCCTGGTTTGACGTCACAGACAGATTTGCATCGCAGTAAGTCTTAAGCTGGTAAACATGCATGATGGCCAGATTTCGTCACTTTCGCAGACTGTAAAAAGTCAAGATTTGGGTTAAAAAGAGGAGATAAGGCGCAATGCGTTTCAAACAGTGCAAAGATTACAAACGGAGCTTATTAACAACTATGCTCGATCGCATGTACCATTTGTCGTCCTCGTGGCTTTATTTTTCGGAGGAGTGTGAGCATTTGAAGTCTTTATTCTCAAGTCTGGACTACCCTCACCACCTTATCAACTCCGCCGTTAATACCTTTATCAACTCGAGAGTTACTGACCAGCAGACAATGCAGACTTCAGGAAGATTGGCAGGAAATAATGTGACTTGAGTAGTCATACCCTTCAAGGACCAAGACTCCACTAACATTGTTAAGACACAGTTGAAAGACCTTACCATTAAGCTCCAAACCACAATCCAGCCCGTATTTGTTAGTCGGAAAATCGGCCAAGACCTTTAAGAATGTGAGACCAAACTGCAGCTGGTTAATCAACAGTGCGTAGTGTACCAGTTTAAATGTAACCTGTGTGAAACAGGGAGCTATGTTGGCTACACGCGCGGGCATTTATATGCCCGCGTGGATGGCCATAAAAGCACGTCATCTTCAGTACGCAAGCACTGTGACAACGACCACGCAGGTGCTGTCTCTGAGGACCTCTCTAGCTGTTTTAAAGTTCTCAAGAAATGCATAAACAAATTCGATTGTCTTG
>JAHPZR010023768.1:7500-16012 GCA_019787425.1 Platygyra sinensis
AAGAAATGCTTATTGTGACCAATAATATTATTGTCATCATGGTCAATGACCTCAAAGTCATAAGCCAAGTGTGAAAAGCATTAAAATGAAAGTGATATTAATGGCATTTACAATAGTGCTGTAGATGGCTTATCACTGCCTTCTTGCAGTGATTTTCGTTCTGTCTGAGACTGGGTGAAATATAACCTCTCAAAATTTTCTAGAAAGTATTTGATCCACAAAAGTAAGCAAAGAATACCAGATAAAGAGCAGGAACAAGTTCATCAAGTAAACCTGACCCGCTTTAGGCTTTATATTCTTTCAAAAACCCTTTGTAACTTACTCAAATAATTATGTAATCAGTAAATTTATTATTGTCACTTAATCTTAATTATGCATGTTTTGCCTAGTTGTTATTTTGTCCTAATGGTTTTCCAAATATTCTGTAACTGACGATGGTGTTCATAACATTGAAACATGTCTTCCAAATTAAAGAATGTGAATCTACTTAAAAATTATGATTTGCTTTTTTTTGTATTTTATTTGTTTTTTTGAGTTATTTTTTTTGTTAAAAAATACCTCTTAGTCGGCGCGTCGAGTATGTTGTGGACGGGTCAATGGATCAGTGAGTGAGTCAGTGAGTCAGTGAGTGAGTGAGTGAGAGATGTATTTATGTCACACCAATCAGATCGGATCTACTATAAACAGCCAATCAAATTCCTTGTTTTAAAGGTAAATGGTATATGAGAAGATTTGATCCTGATACAGTTCAGAACGGCCATATTATTTTATTCTTCTATAAAAGAGGAGGAAGTATTCATATATTGGGTTTACTTTGGCATTTTCTGTGGGTTAGGTTGAGGATTTTAGTTATGGACAAAACGAGCCTTGAGGTTTGAAACAGTGCGTGAGCTAGTTGTATGCAAATGAACGAGGTGTTTTTATTTTTAGTAAAAAGGTAACTTGATATTTTTGTTTTTCACAAGGAGTAAATTCAATTAGACGTCATGCATCATTGCTTCTAGTTCTTAGGAGATGTTTTAGAGGAGACGAGACTATTTTGATTTGAAAGAGTTCGAACGTTTGCAATAGGTACAGGTAACGATTGTTTTGTTCTTGTTGCATGCAAATATAGAGAGATACTTTTATTTTTTAGTTACAAAGGGTAATTTGACACTCTTGTTGTTCACAAGGGAGTAACTTCAATTAGAGCTGGCAAATCGCCACCACTTGTTCCCACGAGATGTTTGCTATTTTTAGTTTTAAATGGTAATTAAATACTTTTGTTTTGTTTTGTTTTTTTTTTATGTTGGAGTTAATTCAATTAGAGCTCTCAAGTTATCAGGTATTGTTCCCAGGATGTTAAGCAATGGGGTCACGTGACAACGCGACGCAGGTAGGACGCATGAGTTCGAGCTCTCCATTTTGAACTTGGTCAATTTCATTTTCTCGACGAATGAAGATCTTCTAAGCTCGATAAACATTCTATATGAGTGTGAGAACCAGATCTAAAACGTTACAAATGTCTAATGCCGACTCAACCTCAAACAAACCGGATGCCGTCCTTGCCAAAATGGACGGCTAACTCAGGTCATGAGATTTACAAGAAGCAAAGTTAAATAGTACCCTTGAGAGATTATCTAGTTTTAAGAAAAAAACCGCCGCTAAAAGACAGCTACCGCTCACTGGACGCGCAAATGATAGATATAGATAATGAGCTGTCTCTCAAAGCAAGCCGTGAAGAATTAGCGTCAGCTTACAAGAAGATGGAGGACGTCGAAGAGAAATAACATCATTAGCTGGGGTCTTAAGGAAGATGCAGAAACGACACATAATTCCTTAGAAGATTTCCTGAGGGCTGAATTCTTCGAGAAACACATGCATCTTCAAAACATTGAGGTGATGAGGGCCCATCGAACGAATGTCAACCAACAAGACACAGAAGCAAACACCTCTACGGTTAGGCCGATTCATATCTATCTTTTGAAATATTCTGACAAAGTTTAAACTCTTAAAGTTGCCGCCAATGCCTTGAAGGATAATCCGTTCCTGGACAGTCAGATTTTTATTTCTGATGATGTCTCAAAGAACGTTCGTAAAGACCGAGCAAAGCTTCGAAAAGACTATCTCAAGGGGATTAAAGGAAGAAGTGATGTCGAATTTGCATTCATACCTTGGTCGGTACCGGCACAAATTTTGTTTAAGAATCGAAACTGCTCAAAATTAAAATCTTTCAAGCTTCCGGATGAGTAAATACGTTCAACTTACTTTCTCGTGAAATCGATTTACTAACGGAGGAACTACGAACATGTCTACGCTTTTGATGTTTGTAAATATCTAGTGTAAAATATCTTCGATTGTTCTCATCTTTGTAAGAACATTGATCTAGTTTACCTCGCTTTTAACATTCTGGTATTGAAAAGTGTTTTTCGCTCGTTATGCTAGTGGTTAATTCGAGTTCAGATTTATTAACAGCGATATTAACGGCTCGTGTAGTTCTTTTAAGAATACTACCAGTACTACTGCAGTGTATGACAAGCTCGAAGAGCTAGAATACTCTTTTTTCTATATGATAATTTTCGCTTTTAAGTATTAAATTGAGTACAAGTAAGCTAATTCAATTCGAGTGTTAATAGCCTTTATGTGGAGATCCAGACGGGAGTGCATCACAACCACAGGATGGTAAGTGCACTTTTATTTATATGTATGTGTATTTTTGTAATTGTGCGTGTATTGATTCTTGTTCTTGCTTACACTGCGCGGAACACTTTAATCTTGGATGCAACAATCTCTACTTTTAAACTGATACCATGCATATTGAAAAAATTATCTCTAGCATATTCGTATTTAAAAAGGCAGCAGTTACTCCTCGCAATGAAACAACCTTTTCTATATAGTTAAGATGCAGAGTAAACAAAACTCGAAGTCTGATACAATTAGATTGTCATCCTTTAACGTGAGAGGCCTAAGTAATTTTTAAAAGAGAAGAACAATATTTTCCTGGTGCAGGAAGCAAAAAGCCGATTTGATATTTTTACAAGAAACGCATTCAAGCAAGGAGCGCGAGGGTCAGTGGAAAAAAGAATGGGGTGCAGAGATATTATTTTCTCATGGGAGCACAAACGCAAGAGGTGTCGCGGTGCTTATAAAGAACGGCTTTGATATTGATGTAATGTTGACCCAGACAGATTCGAGCGGAAGCCTTTTGTTGTTCAAAGCTTTGATCAAAGAGAAAAATTATATAATTGCAAATATCTACGGGCCTAACAAATATGTAGAAGCTGTTCAATTTTAACATAAACTTTCAAATCTATTAAGAACCAATGATTTCAGAAATGAAGAAAACAAAACAATAATAGCAAAATAATGTGTTGCAAAACATTTAAATGAAATTGCATCATTTATCTGCTTTTGAGTTATAGAGCTTAAAAGGCTCAGTCTGGTTGAGACATTATGCAATTTAGCTGATTGAATATCGTGTATGAACCTTAAATTTTGGTGTGAACAAAATTTAAAATAATATGGTTAAACATCCTGAGAAGATAGACAAGTCTTGATCTAAAAATGTAAAAACTGTAGGGAAGTTAAAAGCTGGTGTTGCAGCAGTAGATTGTACATGTAAAGAAAAAGTTAGATTTTGTAAAAATCTGTCAACGTAATGTGATAATAACATAGTAATAAGCATGTTGGCTTGTTTGCTTTTGAAGTAGCAGATAACTGCAAGTCATGTTAAGAACACATTGTAATTGTAAGCCTTTAATATTATCTGTTTATTTGTCAACTTAGGTTTAATTTCTTCTTAATTTTAGAAGTTCCTGTTCGTTTAAATGGTGCAAATATAGAATATGGTGGGAGAGTGGAGGTATTTTACAATGGAAAGTGGGGAAAGATCTGTCCTAATAAATGGAATTTTGAGGATGTGGAAGTTATTTGTCGTCAGCTTGGCTTCAAACGTGCAGTGGCTGAATTTGTTGTGTCATTTTTCAAAGATGAGGACATTCCTTTTGTAATGTCTGATGTAGCCTGCAGTGGAGATGAGCCTGAGTTGTCATCCTGCCAGCGAACTGATGGAAAGCTTAATGTTGACTGTCAAAATGATGGCACAGGTGCTCAGGCATTGTGTGAACCAAAAAGTTAGTGATCATTTAAGGTTTTTTTCATGTACATACATGTACAGGTCTAATCGCGGCCTTAGTTTTTCAAGAACTTATATTATTTAATATTTTGTACATAACGTAGATCAGCATGCCACCATGACATAAAGTGAATGATACATAAAATTAATAATATCAGTCTTTTATTCACATTAAAGTGCATCAAACCCTGAAATATTTTTGTTGCTTAAATCAATCTTTAGACAATGAAAACAAGTGATATAATCTCCCGACATTTTGGCGACCTCATGACACAATTATCAAGAGTACAAATGAGAATAAAATTAACAAATGCAAGATTAAGAGTTACAACTGATTTACATAGCGGAGGTGGCTACACAAATACTTAAGCACGGATAGAATCCGTTTGCACGTTCAAACTCGGTGTTCATTGTTTGATGTAAAGCATCTCGTTGACAAGACAATCGAATTTGTTTATGCATTTCTTGAGAACTTTAAAACAGCTAGAGAGGTCCTCAGAGACAGCACCTGCGTGGTCGTTGTCACAGTGCTTGCGTACTGAAGATGACGTGCTTTTATGGCCATCCACGCGGGCATATAAATGCCCGCGCGTGTAGCCAACATAGCTCCCTGTTTCACACAGGTTACATTTAAACTGGTACACTACGCACTGTTGATTAACCAGCTGCAGTTTGGTCTCACATTCTTAAAGGTCTTGGCCGATTTTCCGACTAACAAATACGGGCTGGATTGTGGTTTGGAGCTTAATGGTAAGGTCTTTCAACTGTGTCTTAACAATGTTAGTGGAGTCTTGGTCCTTGAAGGGTATGACTACTCAAGTCACATTATTTCCTGCCAATCTTCCTGAAGTCTGCATTGTCTGCTGGTCAGTAACTCTCGAGTTGATAAAGGTATTAACGGCGGAGTTGATAAGGTGGTGAGGGTAGTCCAGACTTGAGAATAAAGACTTCAAATGCTCACACTCCTCCGAAAAATAAAGCCACGAGGACGACAAATGGTACATGCGATCGAGCATAGTTGTTAATAAGCTCCGTTTGTAATCTTTGCACTGTTTGAAACGCATTGCGCCTTATCTCCTCTTTTTAACCCAAATCTTGACTTTTTACAGTCTGCGAAAGTGACGAAATCTGGCCATCATGCATGTTTACCAGCTTAAGACTTACTGCGATGCAAATCTGTCTGTGACGTCAAACCAGGAATAGACCCATGCCCCTCACTAGCTCGGTTGTAGATGGATGATGGCTCGATTTTGTAACTTTTACAGCCTACTAAAAAGTCAAGATTTAGCTTAAAAAGGCATTTACACGTGTGCAAAGATTTATTTAAGCGAAAAAAATATTTTGGAGTTATGTGCACTTTAAGTGAATATACAATGTCACAACACCCTTTAGGTTGGGAAAGGGGGCTGGGAATGGTGTGCAACTGAAAGATGTTATAGCTAACAAAGACTAACCTTACAAGATTGTTTGTGCCATCATTGCGCCATAGTGACAGGCTAGTAATAATGCACTACTACTACTAATATGCTATTAAATATTATATGGTTTATCTCACAAGGACTAGAGACTATAAAATGTATGAATTGGATTGGCTGAAATTGATAATGTCGACAGTCCAAATTTTCCCATCTAGACTGGCATCTAGACCAGTTACATTTTGCGGTGAAAAAGTTGTAAACTAAAGTACAGAAATATTGACTATTTTCTTCAAAACATATTACAAGAAGTTGTGAGTTAATCTCCATTTGCAAGCAAAACAACTGTCAGCTAGTACAAACCAGTTACATTTAAAAGTGTTAATTTTTTCTTGTTTGCCATACAATAAACATCTTATTGGTTGAACTTAGTTGGTTTGTATATGAGCATCTTAGGCTCATTCATTTGTATAGACCTCACTGCATTTGGTCTGTACTCGCGACCTCATCAAGATTTTCCCATACAGACCTGGTCTGTTAATAAGAGTTAAATAATGTACTATACCAGCAATGTCAATTGCAAACAATAATTTGAAAACAAAAATTTAAAAGAATTCAAGGATTTAGAATCTCATGCAAACCACAATGTGGTGAGCTTCTGTTTTTCCTTTCAGAGAACAAAACAATCCTGAAGGCAGGTCAAGAAGTTTTGAATGTTGGCAGCAGTGAAACGATTCCCTGCTCCTTAAAAGATAAAAACAGCCACTTACGTTGGTTCAATAACAAACGTCAAGAGATTAATTCTACATCTGGGACAAGGATGAGAGCAGAAGCAAATGGTAAACTGATCATCGAAAACGTTCAGTTGTCTGATGGAGGAACCTATGAATGCAGGGGATTGGAATACACTCGATACTACACCATCTATGTCAATGGTACAGTAGGCCAACTTATTATTACTAGCAGTCAGAGTAGTTTGGTCATTTAGCCTGTCGCATGAGTCTGTCGTAAATGATTGTACCTTCATGTCCATCATCTGAGGGCGGGTGGGACTGGGATATGAAAAGATCGGAGATGCTTTCTGGGAAATATGAATTGAACCCCTAAATAAAGGGGACCCCTTTGGGTGTGGGAGGCGCGGTGGGAGGCGCGGTGGCCTCATGGTTAGTGCGCTCGTCTCCGGATCGAGCGGTCCGGGTTCGAGTCCTGGCCGGGGACATTGTGTTGTGTTCTTGGGCAAGACACTTTACTCTCACAGTGCCCCTCTCCACCCAGGTGTATAAATGGGTACCGGCGAATTTAATACTGGGGGGTAACCCTGCGATGGACTAGCATCCCATCCAGGGGGGAGTAGAAATACTCTCAGTCGCTTCATGCTAAGGAAACCCGGATAAGCTCCGGCCTGATGGGCCACTTGGCTCGTATGCAGACTTTACCTACCTACTTTGGGTGTGGCTCGAGCTTGAAAGGAGTTTGTGCTAGTACACCACACTCCATACCAGCAGTAGTAGAGCTTAAAAACGGTAATGAGGGCGTTTCATTTGTAGTGCACTCTAAAAGATACTTTGATAGCCAAAAATAGTGTCTGTGGCATTTTGACGTCAACACCCTGCTGTAAGAGAGACCAGAATACTTGACCTTATTACCCCTGGGCTTTTCCACAAGCTTTAAATGTATACTGTATTATTTTTGTCCCCATAAAGCAAAGCAATTCTCAACAGAGAGTTCACCTGTCACCTTAATATATGATCATGATGTTTTAAGACAACGCAATTAATGATAGGTGCAGCACTTATTGTCATTAAATGAAGATAACAGATATTAAACTCTTCAAAAATTGGATCAGAAAAGAAATAATTAACAACAAGAGCCCATTAATTGCAATGTCTTGAGCTTTAGAAGTTAAAATTAACGATTGGCATTCATAAGTTTAAGCTAATTAACCTTTTATAGCATTTTTCTTCTAAGCGCTGGTTTGGCAGATCTTGAGCTCGCTAAGGTATTAACTTGCGCTTAGCAAAGATGTATATTTTGCTCACTGAAAAGGACTTTCATTGAGCAAGGAAGACTTCACTTTTCTTATTTTGTTTAACTCAAGTACTTGTATTGTCTACTCCGAATGAACTTAATATTCTTCTGTCAAACCAAACTTTGAGAACTTTTGCCGTTTATCTTAGAGAAAGATCTTCACCAAACTGTAAACAAGGCATGTACATCTGTGAAGTCTCAAACAAATTCAAGTTCATATTTTCTACCTGAAATTGCATATATAGTGACAATTTTAACAGTTATGTCCTCTACTCTCAATTTACCTTTAATTGAATGTTTTTCTTTTTCATCAATTAAAGCAAAACATTCAGTAAATCCATGTACCGGTAAATTTTAATCTAACATCCAATTGCTAACCACTGGGATAAAATTTAACTTGTTTCAAGATACAGTTAGCAATCAAATGCTGTTGAACTGCAGTTATGTAGGGAACCAATTTTGTGTTTCTTTCAACAGCAAGATTCACTGAGGAGAACCTTCAACAAAGTATCATTGCTGATGCTTCTGGGATTATAAGCTGTAGCGCTGAAGGAACTCCGACCCCACAGATTGAGTGGAAGAGACAAGATAAAGTACAACTGGACAATGCAAGGTTCATAAAACTTCTGAATGGAAGTCTATATGTCAATCCAGTTCACCGACAGGACAAGGGAACATACATCTGTACCTTCACACAAAGTAAAGGTGTGTCCAGGACTACAACAGAAAAGCAAATCATCGATGTTTCTATCATAAGTGAGTAAAAAAATAATATTTTAACTATTTTACGCAAGATTTTGACTTTCTTGTAAACCAGGGACGGATCTAGGGAGGGGGCGCATCTCCACCCCCACCCCTCCCCCCCCTTCGAGATGAAGTCTTCTTCTTTGTAGTCGCTTTATAATTTGTTTACCTCACTGGTCGAGTGACATCATTCCTTAGAGGTGCTTCCCCT
>JAHPZR010023769.1:5000-14659 GCA_019787425.1 Platygyra sinensis
TTCAACATTTGCAACCTAATTTAGACAGTGTCACTAACCTAACATTGGCTAGTTTTAATCCAAAATTAGTGGTAACTGATCATGACTAATGTAGAATCAAAGTCAGGGGGGGGAAAACAAATCAAATGGTCTGTGGAGTTACAGCCACTTAACTTCTAGGCTTTAGCTAATATGCCAAGAAAAATCAGCAGCAAGCATAGTCAGAAAATAAGAAATGCAGAGAGGGGATGCAGAGTGGTGTGCATGAGGCTGGGCCGCAGCAAATATGTATAAGCTACCTTTGCATAATTGTCTTTTGTTATCAGTGTTATTCCCACATTTGGTCAGTGCTGTACAATTATAAATGATTGACGTATTTGGCACATTGCTGTTGTCTCTGTACCAAGTACTATTATAAAAACCAATGCTAGAGTAACCCATGGCCTCGCAAGTCAAATTTTCTTCATCTGTACCCCAACTTCTGGTACAAAGTTTTTGCCAGCTACCACTGTTGAAGATTTCCATAATGCCATGAGATGGGTTCTCCCTTGACTGAAAGCGTAGTGGAAATGCTGATAAAAGAAATGATAGAATACAACTTTGATAAAATGCAAAGCCATCTAACAATTTGGAATTGAAAATAAACATGACAGGGCTGAGGATGGTTATCATTGTTAAGACCAAGTTTTGGCATATTACAATGAGGAAAGGTTTACAATATTTCAGCTATATTTTGGAGTCATATCATTCATGGACAAAATAAAATTGAAAATTAATATGTGGGCAAGTTAATATAGATCAAGGCTTGGGCCTATAAACGAGTAATGATGTAACGCTCTAGAGACTTTAGGGGAGCAGGGATGGCGCAGTAGTGAGAGTGCTCGCCTCCCACCAATGTGTCCCGGGTTCGATTCCCGGACCCGGCGTCATATGTGGGTTGAGTTTGTTGTTGGTTCTCTTCTCTGCTCCGAGAGGTTTTTCTCCGGGTCCTCCGGTTTTCCCCTCTCCCAAAAACCAACATTTCCAAATTCCAATTCGATCTGAAATTTGTCAAGCACTGTATCATGAGCCTCTGGCTCGGGTGATTGCGCAAGCACTCCCTGTGTTTGACATTAAATTTGATTTGATTTGATTTTTTAATTCCCTATATGCTAGGCTTTAGGTTTTTGAAACAGAAAGCTTCAAGAAATGCTTATTGTGACCAATAATATTATTGTCATCATGGTCAATGACCTCAAAGTCATAAGCCAAGTGTGAAAAGCATTAAAATGAAAGTGATATTAATGGCATTTACAATAGTGCTGTAGATGGCTTATCACTGCCTTCTTGCAGTGATTTTCGTTCTGTCTGAGACTGGGTGAAATATAACCTCTCAAAATTTTCTAGAAAGTATTTGATCCACAAAAGTAAGCAAAGAATACCAGATAAAGAGCAGGAACAAGTTCATCAAGTAAACCTGACCCGCTTTAGGCTTTATATTCTTTCAAAAACCCTTTGTAACTTACTCAAATAATTATGTAATCAGTAAATTTATTATTGTCACTTAATCTTAATTATGCATGTTTTGCCTAGTTGTTATTTTGTCCTAATGGTTTTCCAAATATTCTGTAACTGACGATGGTGTTCATAACATTGAAACATGTCTTCCAAATTAAAGAATGTGAATCTACTTAAAAATTATGATTTGCTTTTTTTGTATTTTATTTGTTTTTTTGAGTTATTTTTTTGTTAAAAAATACCTCTTAGTCGGCGCGTCGAGTATGTTGTGGACGGGTCAATGGATCAGTGAGTGAGTCAGTGAGTCAGTGAGTGAGTGAGTGAGAGATGTATTTATGTCACACCAATCAGATCGGATCTACTATAAACAGCCAATCAAATTCCTTGTTTTAAAGGTAAATGGTATATGAGAAGATTTGATCCTGATACAGTTCAGAACGGCCATATTATTTTATTCTTCTATAAAAGAGGAGGAAGTATTCATATATTGGGTTTACTTTGGCATTTTCTGTGGGTTAGGTTGAGGATTTTAGTTATGGACAAAACGAGCCTTGAGGTTTGAAACAGTGCGTGAGCTAGTTGTATGCAAATGAACGAGGTGTTTTTATTTTTAGTAAAAAGGTAACTTGATATTTTTGTTTTTCACAAGGAGTAAATTCAATTAGACGTCATGCATCATTGCTTCTAGTTCTTAGGAGATGTTTTAGAGGAGACGAGACTATTTTGATTTGAAAGAGTTCGAACGTTTGCAATAGGTACAGGTAACGATTGTTTTGTTCTTGTTGCATGCAAATATAGAGAGATACTTTTATTTTTTAGTTACAAAGGGTAATTTGACACTCTTGTTGTTCACAAGGGAGTAACTTCAATTAGAGCTGGCAAATCGCCACCACTTGTTCCCACGAGATGTTTGCTATTTTTAGTTTTAAATGGTAATTAAATACTTTTGTTTTGTTTTGTTTTTTTTTTATGTTGGAGTTAATTCAATTAGAGCTCTCAAGTTATCAGGTATTGTTCCCAGGATGTTAAGCAATGGGGTCACGTGACAACGCGACGCAGGTAGGACGCATGAGTTCGAGCTCTCCATTTTGAACTTGGTCAATTTCATTTTCTCGACGAATGAAGATCTTCTAAGCTCGATAAACATTCTATATGAGTGTGAGAACCAGATCTAAAACGTTACAAATGTCTAATGCCGACTCAACCTCAAACAAACCGGATGCCGTCCTTGCCAAAATGGACGGCTAACTCAGGTCATGAGATTTACAAGAAGCAAAGTTAAATAGTACCCTTGAGAGATTATCTAGTTTTAAGAAAAAAACCGCCGCTAAAAGACAGCTACCGCTCACTGGACGCGCAAATGATAGATATAGATAATGAGCTGTCTCTCAAAGCAAGCCGTGAAGAATTAGCGTCAGCTTACAAGAAGATGGAGGACGTCGAAGAGAAATAACATCATTAGCTGGGGTCTTAAGGAAGATGCAGAAACGACACATAATTCCTTAGAAGATTTCCTGAGGGCTGAATTCTTCGAGAAACACATGCATCTTCAAAACATTGAGGTGATGAGGGCCCATCGAACGAATGTCAACCAACAAGACACAGAAGCAAACACCTCTACGGTTAGGCCGATTCATATCTATCTTTTGAAATATTCTGACAAAGTTTAAACTCTTAAAGTTGCCGCCAATGCCTTGAAGGATAATCCGTTCCTGGACAGTCAGATTTTTATTTCTGATGATGTCTCAAAGAACGTTCGTAAAGACCGAGCAAAGCTTCGAAAAGACTATCTCAAGGGGATTAAAGGAAGAAGTGATGTCGAATTTGCATTCATACCTTGGTCGGTACCGGCACAAATTTTGTTTAAGAATCGAAACTGCTCAAAATTAAAATCTTTCAAGCTTCCGGATGAGTAAATACGTTCAACTTACTTTCTCGTGAAATCGATTTACTAACGGAGGAACTACGAACATGTCTACGCTTTTGATGTTTGTAAATATCTAGTGTAAAATATCTTCGATTGTTCTCATCTTTGTAAGAACATTGATCTAGTTTACCTCGCTTTTAACATTCTGGTATTGAAAAGTGTTTTTCGCTCGTTATGCTAGTGGTTAATTCGAGTTCAGATTTATTAACAGCGATATTAACGGCTCGTGTAGTTCTTTTAAGAATACTACCAGTACTACTGCAGTGTATGACAAGCTCGAAGAGCTAGAATACTCTTTTTTCTATATGATAATTTTCGCTTTTAAGTATTAAATTGAGTACAAGTAAGCTAATTCAATTCGAGTGTTAATAGCCTTTATGTGGAGATCCAGACGGGAGTGCATCACAACCACAGGATGGTAAGTGCACTTTTATTTATATGTATGTGTATTTTTGTAATTGTGCGTGTATTGATTCTTGTTCTTGCTTACACTGCGCGGAACACTTTAATCTTGGATGCAACAATCTCTACTTTTAAACTGATACCATGCATATTGAAAAAATTATCTCTAGCATATTCGTATTTAAAAAGGCAGCAGTTACTCCTCGCAATGAAACAACCTTTTCTATATAGTTAAGATGCAGAGTAAACAAAACTCGAAGTCTGATACAATTAGATTGTCATCCTTTAACGTGAGAGGCCTAAGTAATTTTTAAAAGAGAAGAACAATATTTTCCTGGTGCAGGAAGCAAAAAGCCGATTTGATATTTTTACAAGAAACGCATTCAAGCAAGGAGCGCGAGGGTCAGTGGAAAAAAGAATGGGGTGCAGAGATATTATTTTCTCATGGGAGCACAAACGCAAGAGGTGTCGCGGTGCTTATAAAGAACGGCTTTGATATTGATGTAATGTTGACCCAGACAGATTCGAGCGGAAGCCTTTTGTTGTTCAAAGCTTTGATCAAAGAGAAAAATTATATAATTGCAAATATCTACGGGCCTAACAAATATGTAGAAGCTGTTCAATTTTAACATAAACTTTCAAATCTATTAAGAACCAATGATTTCAGAAATGAAGAAAACAAAACAATAATAGCAAAATAATGTGTTGCAAAACATTTAAATGAAATTGCATCATTTATCTGCTTTTGAGTTATAGAGCTTAAAAGGCTCAGTCTGGTTGAGACATTATGCAATTTAGCTGATTGAATATCGTGTATGAACCTTAAATTTTGGTGTGAACAAAATTTAAAATAATATGGTTAAACATCCTGAGAAGATAGACAAGTCTTGATCTAAAATGTAAAAACTGTAGGGAAGTTAAAAGCTGGTGTTGCAGCAGTAGATTGTACATGTAAAGAAAAAGTTAGATTTTGTAAAAATCTGTCAACGTAATGTGATAATAACATAGTAATAAGCATGTTGGCTTGTTTGCTTTTGAAGTAGCAGATAACTGCAAGTCATGTTAAGAACACATTGTAATTGTAAGCCTTTAATATTATCTGTTTATTTGTCAACTTAGGTTTAATTTCTTCTTAATTTTAGAAGTTCCTGTTCGTTTAAATGGTGCAAATATAGAATATGGTGGGAGAGTGGAGGTATTTTACAATGGAAAGTGGGGAAAGATCTGTCCTAATAAATGGAATTTTGAGGATGTGGAAGTTATTTGTCGTCAGCTTGGCTTCAAACGTGCAGTGGCTGAATTTGTTGTGTCATTTTTCAAAGATGAGGACATTCCTTTTGTAATGTCTGATGTAGCCTGCAGTGGAGATGAGCCTGAGTTGTCATCCTGCCAGCGAACTGATGGAAAGCTTAATGTTGACTGTCAAAATGATGGCACAGGTGCTCAGGCATTGTGTGAACCAAAAAGTTAGTGATCATTTAAGGTTTTTTTCATGTACATACATGTACAGGTCTAATCGCGGCCTTAGTTTTTCAAGAACTTATATTATTTAATATTTTGTACATAACGTAGATCAGCATGCCACCATGACATAAAGTGAATGATACATAAAATTAATAATATCAGTCTTTTATTCACATTAAAGTGCATCAAACCCTGAAATATTTTTGTTGCTTAAATCAATCTTTAGACAATGAAAACAAGTGATATAATCTCCCGACATTTTGGCGACCTCATGACACAATTATCAAGAGTACAAATGAGAATAAAATTAACAAATGCAAGATTAAGAGTTACAACTGATTTACATAGCGGAGGTGGCTACACAAATACTTAAGCACGGATAGAATCCGTTTGCACGTTCAAACTCGGTGTTCATTGTTTGATGTAAAGCATCTCGTTGACAAGACAATCGAATTTGTTTATGCATTTCTTGAGAACTTTAAAACAGCTAGAGAGGTCCTCAGAGACAGCACCTGCGTGGTCGTTGTCACAGTGCTTGCGTACTGAAGATGACGTGCTTTTATGGCCATCCACGCGGGCATATAAATGCCCGCGCGTGTAGCCAACATAGCTCCCTGTTTCACACAGGTTACATTTAAACTGGTACACTACGCACTGTTGATTAACCAGCTGCAGTTTGGTCTCACATTCTTAAAGGTCTTGGCCGATTTTCCGACTAACAAATACGGGCTGGATTGTGGTTTGGAGCTTAATGGTAAGGTCTTTCAACTGTGTCTTAACAATGTTAGTGGAGTCTTGGTCCTTGAAGGGTATGACTACTCAAGTCACATTATTTCCTGCCAATCTTCCTGAAGTCTGCATTGTCTGCTGGTCAGTAACTCTCGAGTTGATAAAGGTATTAACGGCGGAGTTGATAAGGTGGTGAGGGTAGTCCAGACTTGAGAATAAAGACTTCAAATGCTCACACTCCTCCGAAAAATAAAGCCACGAGGACGACAAATGGTACATGCGATCGAGCATAGTTGTTAATAAGCTCCGTTTGTAATCTTTGCACTGTTTGAAACGCATTGCGCCTTATCTCCTCTTTTTAACCCAAATCTTGACTTTTTACAGTCTGCGAAAGTGACGAAATCTGGCCATCATGCATGTTTACCAGCTTAAGACTTACTGCGATGCAAATCTGTCTGTGACGTCAAACCAGGAATAGACCCATGCCCCTCACTAGCTCGGTTGTAGATGGATGATGGCTCGATTTTGTAACTTTTACAGCCTACTAAAAAGTCAAGATTTAGCTTAAAAAGGCATTTACACGTGTGCAAAGATTTATTTAAGCGAAAAAAATATTTTGGAGTTATGTGCACTTTAAGTGAATATACAATGTCACAACACCCTTTAGGTTGGGAAAGGGGGCTGGGAATGGTGTGCAACTGAAAGATGTTATAGCTAACAAAGACTAACCTTACAAGATTGTTTGTGCCATCATTGCGCCATAGTGACAGGCTAGTAATAATGCACTACTACTACTAATATGCTATTAAATATTATATGGTTTATCTCACAAGGACTAGAGACTATAAAATGTATGAATTGGATTGGCTGAAATTGATAATGTCGACAGTCCAAATTTTCCCATCTAGACTGGCATCTAGACCAGTTACATTTTGCGGTGAAAAAGTTGTAAACTAAAGTACAGAAATATTGACTATTTTCTTCAAAACATATTACAAGAAGTTGTGAGTTAATCTCCATTTGCAAGCAAAACAACTGTCAGCTAGTACAAACCAGTTACATTTAAAAGTGTTAATTTTTTCTTGTTTGCCATACAATAAACATCTTATTGGTTGAACTTAGTTGGTTTGTATATGAGCATCTTAGGCTCATTCATTTGTATAGACCTCACTGCATTTGGTCTGTACTCGCGACCTCATCAAGATTTTCCCATACAGACCTGGTCTGTTAATAAGAGTTAAATAATGTACTATACCAGCAATGTCAATTGCAAACAATAATTTGAAAACAAAAATTTAAAAGAATTCAAGGATTTAGAATCTCATGCAAACCACAATGTGGTGAGCTTCTGTTTTTCCTTTCAGAGAACAAAACAATCCTGAAGGCAGGTCAAGAAGTTTTGAATGTTGGCAGCAGTGAAACGATTCCCTGCTCCTTAAAAGATAAAAACAGCCACTTACGTTGGTTCAATAACAAACGTCAAGAGATTAATTCTACATCTGGGACAAGGATGAGAGCAGAAGCAAATGGTAAACTGATCATCGAAAACGTTCAGTTGTCTGATGGAGGAACCTATGAATGCAGGGATTGGAATACACTCGATACTACACCATCTATGTCAATGGTACAGTAGGCCAACTTATTATTACTAGCAGTCAGAGTAGTTTGGTCATTTAGCCTGTCGCATGAGTCTGTCGTAAATGATTGTACCTTCATGTCCATCATCTGAGGGCGGGTGGGACTGGGATATGAAAAGATCGGAGATGCTTTCTGGGAAATATGAATTGAACCCCTAAATAAAGGGGACCCCTTTGGGTGTGGGAGGCGCGGTGGGAGGCGCGGTGGCCTCATGGTTAGTGCGCTCGTCTCCGGATCGAGCGGTCCGGGTTCGAGTCCTGGCCGGGGACATTGTGTTGTGTTCTTGGGCAAGACACTTTACTCTCACAGTGCCCCTCTCCACCCAGGTGTATAAATGGGTACCGGCGAATTTAATACTGGGGGGTAACCCTGCGATGGACTAGCATCCCATCCAGGGGGAGTAGAAATACTCTCAGTCGCTTCATGCTAAGGAAACCCGGATAAGCTCCGGCCTGATGGGCCACTTGGCTCGTATGCAGACTTTACCTACCTACTTTGGGTGTGGCTCGAGCTTGAAAGGAGTTTGTGCTAGTACACCACACTCCATACCAGCAGTAGTAGAGCTTAAAAACGGTAATGAGGGCGTTTCATTTGTAGTGCACTCTAAAAGATACTTTGATAGCCAAAAATAGTGTCTGTGGCATTTTGACGTCAACACCCTGCTGTAAGAGAGACCAGAATACTTGACCTTATTACCCCTGGGCTTTTCCACAAGCTTTAAATGTATACTGTATTATTTTTGTCCCCATAAAGCAAAGCAATTCTCAACAGAGAGTTCACCTGTCACCTTAATATATGATCATGATGTTTTAAGACAACGCAATTAATGATAGGTGCAGCACTTATTGTCATTAAATGAAGATAACAGATATTAAACTCTTCAAAAATTGGATCAGAAAAGAAATAATTAACAACAAGAGCCCATTAATTGCAATGTCTTGAGCTTTAGAAGTTAAAATTAACGATTGGCATTCATAAGTTTAAGCTAATTAACCTTTTATAGCATTTTTTCTTCTAAGCGCTGGTTTGGCAGATCTTGAGCTCGCTAAGGTATTAACTTGCGCTTAGCAAAGATGTATATTTTGCTCACTGAAAAGGACTTTCATTGAGCAAGGAAGACTTCACTTTTCTTATTTTGTTTAACTCAAGTACTTGTATTGTCTACTCCGAATGAACTTAATATTCTTCTGTCAAACCAAACTTTGAGAACTTTTGCCGTTTATCTTAGAGAAAGATCTTCACCAAACTGTAAACAAGGCATGTACATCTGTGAAGTCTCAAACAAATTCAAGTTCATATTTTCTACCTGAAATTGCATATATAGTGACAATTTTAACAGTTATGTCCTCTACTCTCAATTTACCTTTAATTGAATGTTTTTCTTTTTCATCAATTAAAGCAAAACATTCAGTAAATCCATGTACCGGTAAATTTTAATCTAACATCCAATTGCTAACCACTGGGATAAAATTTAACTTGTTTCAAGATACAGTTAGCAATCAAATGCTGTTGAACTGCAGTTATGTAGGGAACCAATTTTGTGTTTCTTCAACAGCAAGATTCACTGAGGAGAACCTTCAACAAAGTATCATTGCTGATGCTTCTGGGATTATAAGCTGTAGCGCTGAAGGAACTCCGACCCCACAGATTGAGTGGAAGAGACAAGATAAAGTACAACTGGACAATGCAAGGTTCATAAAACTTCTGAATGGAAGTCTATATGTCAATCCAGTTCACCGACAGGACAAGGGAACATACATCTGTACCTTCACACAAAGTAAAGGTGTGTCCAGGACTACAACAGAAAAGCAAATCATCGATGTTTCTATCATAAGTGAGTAAAAAAATAATATTTTAACTATTTTACGCAAGATTTTGACTTTCTTGTAAACCAGGGACGGATCTAGGGAGGGGGCGCATCTCCACCCCCACCCCTCCCCCCCCTTCGAGATGAAGTCTTCTTCTTTGTAGTCGCTTTATAATTTGTTTACCTCACTGGTCGAGTGACATCATTCCTTAGAGG
>JAHPZR010023770.1:0-19447 GCA_019787425.1 Platygyra sinensis
CATATTTCATATACCATGCCTAAAATAGGAAGGTATTTTCTGATTTTTTTTCTTAGTACGAATGAAATAAACTCGAATGAAATAAACAGCGGAGACCTGATTCTTGGCACGGTTGTTTCTAGATAAATCATCTATCCTATCCAAGATTCATTGAATGGTTATGATTTTTAGTTTTGATCACACGGCTGCTGCAAACCGAGAATAATCCCACATACGTGTCAATACTTCTTTGAAGCATACCCACGTACCGAGGGAACTAACAAGAGCCATGAATAAAGAATATACGTTACAAACGTCTGTTCTTAGTACAAACGTACTTTCACCTACCAAGGAGAATGAATAAGGAAAGTACGTTACAAGCTTCTGTTCTTAGTAATAACTTACGAAAGTACCATGGCGAATGAATAAGGAAAGTACGTTACAGTCTTCCGTAATTAGTACTAACGTACTAAAGTACCAAGGAGAATGAATAAGGAAAGTATGTTACACGCTTCTGTACTTAGCAATAACTTACGAAAGTACCAAGGCGAATGAATAAGGAAAGTACGTTACAATCTTCCGTACTTAGTACTAACGTACTAAAGTACCAAGTCGAATGAATAAGGAAAGTACGTTACAATCGTCCGTACTTAGTACCAACGTACTAAAGTACCAAGGAGAATGAACAAGGAAAGTACGTTACAATCTTCCTTACTTAGTAATAACTTACGAAAGTACCAAGTCGAATGAATAAGGAAAGTCCGTTACAATCGTCCGTACTTAGTACTAACGTACTAAAGTACCAAGGAGAATGAAGAAAGAAAGTACGTTACAATCTTCCTTACTTAGGACTAACGTACTAACCAACCAAGGAGAATGAATAAGGAAAGTACGTTACATACATCCGTACTTAGTACTAACGTACTAACCTACCAAGGAGAATGAATAAGGAAAGTCCGTTACAATCGTCCGTACTTAGTACTAACGTACTAAAGTACCAAGGAGAATGAAGAAGGAAAGTACGTTACAATCTTCCTTACTTAGGACTAACGTACTAACCAACCAAGGACAATGAATAAGGAAAGTACGTTACATACATCCGTACTTAGTACTAACGTACTAACGTACCAAGTCGAATGAATAAGGAAAGCACGTTAAATACATCCGAACTTAGTACTAACGTACTAAAGTACCAAGGAGAATGAATAAGAAAAGTACGTTACATACATCCGTACTTAGTACTAACGTACTAACCTACCAAGGAGAATGAATAATGAAAGTACGTTACATACATCCGTACGTGTAGGATCTTCGGTTATGCCGGCAATTAGTACCGGCTAGTACTGGTACTATTGCGATTGTTGCAATTGGGGCGACTAGTTCATCGGTTGTTCGTACGCTTATCATCGGTTTTTCGCACGCTTAGTACGTATAATCACGTTAGTACGTGCTGGCTGAATCATCGGTTATGTCGGCGCCCAAGTACGCTATTCCGATTGTTTGCTTCTTACGTGATCACATTCACAGCACGTGCAGAACTTAATTGGCGATTGATTGTGGCAATTAATCTTTGGGGTACTGGGTCGCATTGGTGAGGGTAGTTTACACAGGTTAGTACTTTAGTACCAATGACTAAGAGAAAAAAGTACAGAAGAGATTCCTAAAACAGGCTGCATATGTATAACATATTTCAATTTTATTTTGTCCATGAATGATATGACTCTAAAATGTAGCTGAAATATGGTAAACCTTTCCTCATTGTAATAAAGCCAAAACCTGGTCTTAACAATGATAACCATCCTCAGCCCTGTCGTCTTTATTTTCAATTCCAAATTGTTACATGGCTTTGCATTTTATCAAAGTTGTATTCTATCATTTCTTTTATCAGCATTCCCACTACGCTTTCAGTCAGGGGAGAACCCATCTCATGGCATTATGGAAATCTTCAACCGTGGTAGCTGGGAAAAACTTTGTATCAGAAGTTGGGGTACAGATGAAGAAGATTTGACTTGCGAGGCCATGGGTTACTCTAGCATTGGTTTTTATAATAGTACTTGGTACAGAGACAATAGCAATGCGCCAAATACGTCAATCATTTATAACTGTACAGCACTGACTACATGTGGGAATGACACTGATAACAAAAGACAGTTATGCAAAGGTAAGTTTATACATAACTTGCTGTGGCCCAGCCCCATGCATGCACACCACTCTGCATTTCTTAGTTTCTGACTATGCTTACTACTGAGTTTTCTTGGCATATTAGCCAAAGCCTAGAATTAAAGTGGCTGTAACTCCACAGACCATTTGATTTGTTTTCCCTCTGGACCTTGATTCTTCATTAGCCATGATCAATTACTACTAATTTTTGATTAAAACTAGCCAATGTGAGGTTAGTGATACTGTCTAAATTAGGTTGCAAATGTTGAACAAAAACAACTGAGGAAAATCAGTATTAGAAACAACCTGTATAAAACTCCACTGAGATTTAGAATACTCATTTGAGTGGGCAAAACGTTGGTTTGATGTAATAAATAAAACAAAACAAATAAGGGATACGATGTATTGCAAAGAATTAAAATAAGATTGCATCATTTATCTGCTTTAGAGTGGGTAGAGCGTAAAGGGCTCAATCTGGTTGAGCCCTTATACAATTTATCTGATTGAGCACCGTGTAAGGTTAACCTTAACTTTTGGTGTGAACAAAATTTAAAGTTACCGGTATGTGGGAAGATAGAAAAGTATTGATCTAAAAATGTAAAAAAAAAAATGTAGGAAAGTAACAGCTAGTGTTGCAGCAGTAGATTGTACATGTACAGTAAAAGTTAGATTTTGTAAAAATTTGTCAACGTAATGACTGTGATAATAACGTATTAATAAGTCTGTTGGCTTGTTTGCTTTTGAAGTAGCAGATAACTGCAAGTCATGTTAAGAACACATTGTAATTGTAAGCCTTTAATATTATCTGTTTATTTGTTAACTTAGGTTTAATTTTTTCCTAATTTTAGAAGTTCCTGTTCGTTTAAATGGTGCAAATATAGAATATGGTGGGAGAGTGGAGGTATTTTACAAAGGAAAGTGGGGAAAGATCTGTCGTAATAAATGGAATTTTGAAGATGTGAAAGTTATTTGTCATCAGCTTGGCTTCAGACGTGCAGTGGCTGAATTTGTTGTGTCAGATGTCAAAGATGAGGACATTCCTTTTGTAATGTCTGATGTAGCCTGCAATGGAAATGAGCCCGAGCTGTCATCCTGCCAGCGAACTGATGGAAAGCTTAATGTTGACTGTCAAAATGATGGCCTAGGTGCTCAGGCACTTTGTGAACCAAAAAGTTAGTGATCATTTAAGGTTTTTTCATGTATATACGTGTACAGGTCTAATCACTGCCTAAGTTTTTCAAGATCTTATATAATTGTACATAATGTAAATCAGCATGCAACCATGACATGAAATGAATAATACATAAAATTAATAATAATTATTAGTCTTTTATTCACATTAAGTGAATATACAATGTCACAACACCCTTTAATTTAGGCTGGGAAAGGGGGCTGGGAAGGATGTGCAACTGAAAGATGTTATAGCTAACAAAGACTAACCTTACAAGTTTGTGTTTGCCATCATTGTGCTACAGTGACAGGCTAGCAATGATGCACTACTACGACTAATATACTATTATTATATGGCTTATCTCACAAGGACTAGAAACTACAAATTTTATGAATTGGATTGGCTGAAATTGATATTGTCGGCAGTCTAGATTTTCCCATCTAGACTGGTATCTAGACCAGTTACATTTTGCGGTGAAAAAGCTGCAAACTGAACTACAAAAACATTGATTATTTTGTTCATCATCAGAGAGATCAACTCTGATATGCCTATCTATATATACACAGAACAAATGCTGGAAAAAATCAAATGCCCCGAGCGGGATTCGAACCCACGACACCCCGATCTCATGAAAGGTGCTCTAACCACTGAGCTACCGAGGCAACCACAATGGAGTGAGTCGAATATAAGCTACAAAGGAACATAGATTACCAGACATTTGCTCCCAGGCCTCTCGGACTGGGAATTACTTCTGTTGATCGTCGAGACAATGCTCATCGGACCAGATGTTGTAGATCATACACATTAAATGTAACACGGCATATTTCGAACAATGTTCATCATCAGAGAGATCAACTCTGATATGCCTATCTATATATACACAGAACAAATGCTGGAAAAAATCAAATGCCCCGAGCGGGATTCGAACCCACGACACCCCGATCTCATGAAAGGTGCTCTAACCACTGAGCTACCGAGGCAACCACAATGGAGTGAGTCGAATATAAGCTACAAAGGAACATAGATTACCAGACATTTGCTCCCAGGCCTCTCGGACTGGGAATTACTTCTGTTCAGCATTTGTTCTGTGTATATATAGATAGGCATATCAGAGTTGATCTCTCTGATGATGAACATTGTTCGAAATATGCCGTGTTACATTTAATGTGTATGATCTACAACATCTGGTCCGATGAGCATTGTCTCGACGATCAACAGAAGTAATTCCCAGTCCGAGAGGCCTGGGAGCAAATGTCTGGTAATCTATGTTCCTTTGTAGCTTATATTCGACTCACTCCATTGTGGTTGCCTCGGTAGCTCAGTGGTTAGAGCACCTTTCATGAGATCGGGGTGTCGTGGGTTCGAATCCCGCTCGGGGCATTTGATTTTTTCCAGCATTTGTTCTGTGTATATATAGATAGGCATATCAGAGTTGATCTCTCTGATGATGAACATTGTTCGAAATATGCCGTGTTACATTTATTGATTATTTTCTTTAAAATATATTACAAGATATTGAGTTAATTGCCATTTACAAGCAAAATAAATATCAGCTAGTAAAAACCAGTTACATAAAAAAAAAGTATTAAATTTTTCTTGTTTGCCATATAGTAAATGTCTCATTAACCGAGCGTAGTGGGTTTGTATATGAGCATCTTGGGTTCACTCGTGTACGGACCGAATGCAGTGATTAAGATTTTCCCATACAGACCTCCTGGTCCGTTAATAAGAGCTAAATAATGTACTACACCAGCAATGTTAATTGCAAACAAAACTTTTTTGGAGTTTTGGTCTTAACATACACAAGTTAACATACACTAGGTCAATTCACCAAAGTAAAGCCAATCAGAATTTTTATATCTGTTGAAAAGACAAAGGTTTGATTTATTAAGTAGGGTGGAGCCTGAGTTTAGCGAATCCTTGTAGCATTTTGTTTAAGCAAACTTTATCTTCTATCAATTATATTTAAAAGTATTCAAGGATTTAGAATCTCATGCATACATCTGTACCTCAATGTGGCGAGCTTCTGGTTTTCCTTTCAGACAACAAAACAATCCTGGATGCAGGTCGAGAACTTTTGAATGTTAACAGCCGTGAAATTATACCCTGCTCCTTAAAAGATGAAACCAACCACATACGATGGTTCAATAACAAACGTCAAGAGATTAATTCTACATCTGGGACAAGGATGACAGCAAAACCAAATGGTGAACTGACCATTAAAAACGTTCAGTTGCGTGATGGAGGAACCTATGAATGCAGGGGATTGAAATACACTCGATACTACACCATCTATGTCAATGGTACAGTAAGCCAACTTATTTTTACTAGCGGTCAGAGTAGTTTGGTCTTTAGCCTGTCCACATGAGTCTGTCTGTAAATGTGTACCTTCACGTCCATTAATCTGAGGGTGGGGTGGGGGACTGGGGTACGAAAAGAGCAGAGATGCTTTTTGGGAAAATATAAATTGAACCCCTAAATAAAGGAGACCATTCTGGGTGTGGCTTGAGCTTGAGAGGAGCCTGTGCTAGTACACCAGACTCCATACCAGCAGAAGTCGAGCCTAAAAGAAGTAATAAAGGCGTTTCATTTGTTATTTGTCAGAGTGCACTCTAAAAGATACTTTGATAACCAAAAATCGCGGCATTTTATCGTCAACACCCTACTGTAAGAGAGACCAGAATCCTTAATGACCTAATTACCTCTAGGTTTTTCCACAAGCTTTAAATGCGTTTTGTTTTTGTCCCCATTAAGCAAAGCAATCCTCAACAGAATGTGTACACCTAGCTGTCACCTTAACATACATGTATGATCACAATGTTTTAAAACAACACAATTAACAAATAGGTGCAGTTGAAAACACTTATTGTCATTAAATGAAGATAACATATTAAACTCTTCAAAAATAAACATTAACAACATTAAAAATTAACAACAGGAGCCTATTAATTGCAATGTCTTGAGCTTTAGAAGTTAAAATTAACAATTGGCATTCATCAGTTTAAGCTAATTAACCTTTTAAAGAATTTTTCTTCTAAGCACTGGTTTGGCAGATTTAGAGCTCGCTGAAGTATTAACTTGCTCTTAACAAAGATGTGTATTTTGCTCACTGAAAAGGATTTTCATTGAGCAACGAAGATTTCCTTTTCCTTATTTCGTGTAACTAACGAATTGTTTACTGTAAATTAACTTATTCTTCTTTCAAACCAAATATTGGGAAAATTTGCTGTTTATCTTACAGAAAGATATTCACCAAAATGTAAACAGGGCGTGTAGATCTACGAAGTGCCAAACAAATTCAAGTTCATATTTTCTGCCTGAAATTGCATGTATACTGACGATTTTAACAGTTACATGTATCTCCTCTATTCTGATTTTGATTTACCTTTAATTAAATGTTTTTCTTTTTCATCAATTAAGGCAAAACATTCAATAGATCCATGTACCGGTAAATTTTAGTTAACATTCAATTGCTAACCACTGGGATAAAAAAAAAAAAAAATAACTTGTCTCAAGATACAGTTAGCAATCGAATGCTCTTGAACTGCAGTTATTTATCGAACCAATTTTTTTTGTGTTTCTCCCAACAGCAAGATTCACTGAGGAGAACCATCAACAAAGTATGATTGCTGATGCTTCTGGGATTATAAGCTGTAGTGCTGAAGGAACTCCAACCCCACTTATTGAGTGGAAGAGACAAGATAAAGTACAACTGGACAATGCAAGGTTCATAAAACTTCTGAATGGAAGTCTATATGTCAGTCCAGTTCACCGACAAGACAAGGGAATATACATCTGTACCTTCACACAAAGTAAAGGAAGTGAAGGAGGTATGTCCAGGACTACAACAGGAGAGCAAATCATCAATGTTTCTATGATAAGTGAGTAACAAAATAATATTTTAACTAGTTTACAAAAGATTTTGTCAGACAACTTTATTGTTAACAAAGATACATATTGGAGGCTTTTCCATGCAATGTATGCATGGACTGAGATTTATAAACAATTGTCTCTTCATAATAGTTTGATAGGAATCCTTGGTTTTCCAAGTGAGAAATAAAAGATTTATTGCTGATTGGGAATTTTTAGTACAATACAATTAGAAGCCTGGGTTTAGGTAGGGTGAGGTTCTTCTCATAAATGGACACCTTATTTTAAGGTGGAGGTAATTAAATAAAAGGATATGAATTTCTTGAGCTCAAGAGCATAGAAGGGAATGAAGAACTGCTATATAAAAATTAAAAGACGTGCAAGGTTGCAAATCTTGTTGCTAGTTTAGGGGCATTTTTAAAAACGTATCTTTATCCTCTAATACTGTTTTAATAATTTTTTTTCTGTACATAGTTCGCCCACTTGTTGAGTTGTTAGGACCAACTAAGCCCTTGCAAGAAGGAGATAGTGCCAACCTGACATGCAAAATTATTGAAGGTTTACCAGCACCACGACTATCCTTCTTTAAAAACGGAAACCTGTTTAAGGAGGTGACATCATCTGTGCTTTTAACAAATGTTACAGACAGTGACGAGGGAATGTACATCTGTAAAGCACAAAATGCTGGTGGTTATTTCACTGACAGCAAACATATAAGAGTTAAAAGTAAGTTAATAATAATTGTGAACTTAGAATACAAGCCATCAAGAGCATGACATAGTTTTATTTTGCTGATGCCAAAAAATTAAAATCTTACTCCCTAGAGAAACAATGGCGCGGTGCTTTTTGTTAGGTTGAACCTCATAAGTAGCCAATTTCATTTCCCTAGGGGTGGCTGCTTTGTATAGCTTTGACTGTATAATTCAAAACTCCTTTCTATATATGTTGCTGTGCACAATACTTTCATGCAATACAAACAAAAGTGTTAACCATGACAAACCGCGTACAATAATATTGCATTCATGAGCCAAGTTGACCTCATCTTAATCTATATGTTCATTCATTGTGTGCTTTTGAATTTAAATGAGTTAGTATAGCGCGTATGCGTATGATGTCACAACCACCATGTTGGTGTCCCCAAAGAATGAAACGCCAGCCATGTTGGTGTCCCAGATCAATCCTGATGGAGATGAACTCTTTTGTAAGGCAAAAACTTTCTTTTGTTTCATTAAACAAATATGGCGGCTGGTCACTTGAGTGCATACGCTCTATATTTGTTTTTTGAAAGGAACATTAAGGATTAGAAATTACATGCGCATATAAAAACAGCAAATTCACTCCTAAATTCTCTTGCTTTTCAAGCTCCACCTGAACTGAATCCTGAACTGGGGAATCAGTCTGTTGCATTTAACTCTACGCTTAATTTGATGTGCATTGCGAGAGGTGATCATCCACTTCAGATCAACTGGACTAAGAATGGCATGGATCTTGGAAATAGAGACAATAACACATACACTGTTTTTCAAGTGACTTTAGACCACTCAGGCTTCTATGGATGTACAGCCAAAAACTGGGCAGGAAGGGCGCATGCTTTTTTCTGGATTGATGTGACAGGTAAAGCACTCAGTTGTGAATCAGATTACGTATTGGAGTCATGGTTTTTCACTGAACAGGATTAATGGATTTTAGTACAAGTATTCAAATTTGGCACCTTTCCAATCAAGAGCATCAATAGCTTTATCACATTTTTACCTTTTGCTGCGAATTTAAGGTTTTAAAACTGTAACTCGTATCAATCAAGAATAACTTTTATTGCCTACAAGTATTAAAGCAACAATTCTCATTCTTTTGAATAAAGGAGCATTTCTTTCTTTACGACCGTATATATGTTCAGAGAGAACTTTCATGGGTTGGAGAAAGAGGACAGTTTTGCGTTCGACAAAGAACGTCTTCATAATGTGGTCGCAATCAAGAAATTTGTGACATAATTTCCATCGACCACATGCTTTGTTTCGAGCAGGAGTCGAGTTTCACGTTTTGTCTCGCATCTTGGTGTGTTTCCTTGTCGAATTCTGGACTCTGCTTCCTTGATTATTTTATATGTTCACGAACACGGTCACCTAGGCTTTTGGATGTTAACCGTGGAAACCGCTCTCTTTGATTGCATTTGATGATTTAGTTCCAGTCACGACAGAAACGGTCAGTCTTATCCAGTCGAATATTGCCATGGCTTGAGCTTCCTGCTTAGAATAATCTTCGTAAAAAATATACTTTTACAAATTACCTTTTTGGCTTTAATAAACATTACGAGTCAATGTGAGAATATTTCGCACGAAACTTGAAGGGTGATGTAAGTATTGTAGTCCTATTAAACTTGTGAGTGTACGGAAACTGGCACCGTCACGCAACATAGTCTGTACCGGGGCCTCTTCAATCAGAATGGCATTGACTTTGTCACTGAAATATCTTTCTGTAAAGCCCCAGTTGTTGATGAAAAAATGTTGATTTCATCACTAGACAGAGGTTGAAAGTCAGATAGGGTAATTAAAAAGTATCTGTATTAAAGTTACGGTGTCAAACACTCTCATAATCTTTGATTACTACTAGTTTAATTATATTTTTTGTCAAATTGTGAAAAATGTAAAAACATGCTACATCATTTTTATTTCATAAAGGCATTATTATTGATTTTGTTTTGAGGCTTTTTTGTTTTCCACAAAAGTGCATTAGGATGGTGGCATCGGATTGGTAGCATTGGATGTCTTAAAGTGGCTCGAAATAGTTTTCATCTCCCCAAACAAGTTGTATAAATCCTCCACTAAATACAGTTTGGTTCATCTTAACAGCATGAAATTTACCACAGAAATGATAGACATTCAGATTCAGTTCCTCATATTTTCCCAAAAAGCTGTTAAGATGTCAAACATGACACCTTCAGTTGTGCACTCAAAATTGGAAACTACTGTCTTACTTTGAAAAAAGGTCGGTGAAATCTTCTCAAACTTGTATTATACATGTAGATGTTATCAGGAATGACCAAAATATAAGTTTAAAAACGTTCTGTCGAGCGGATGAAAGAAAAAACTACTTCCTTCCTATAGACTTTTTTAAATTTGCACACATATGCAGCCAATTGGTCTTAACTGGCACTGAAAATGTTTAAAACATTTTGCCAAGTAGAAGTGGAGAAATAGACACGCATACTTGGAAAACAAGGAAAAATTCTGAGTTGACAAGATTTTGTGTTTATATGCATACGCAGAGTTTTTCATGCACTCTATCAGGTGAACGTACATCATGGAACAATCGGCAAAGAAAGGAATGACACAATGTCAACTTCCAGCAGTTAGTGGGTAGTTTTTGTATTGTTTGTGAAGTGGAGATATTATTCCATTCGATCTTTTTATGGATTAGCAGAAAAGTGACAAAATTAGCAGGTGCAAGAAATGTTCTCTTGTCTAATGTTGTTTGTTATTCGTGGACTTTCAAGTCATTCAAGGATGCTCAACTTTGCTGTTGCTTAAGGTGGCTTAAGACAGTTTTCAGCACTTTTTTTGGGTCGCTTTAACCACTCTTTATCACTTGATGCTACAATCATGGTATCAAATCACCGCTCAATTGTTAGTGAACACGTTGTTATCACTTTCGCGACCTAATAGGTTACCATAGCAACAGTATGAACTCTTAAAAACACCCTTAATTACAGCTTTAGGGGGCTTATTCAAAAACGGCATGGTGAATTTTTTTTTTTTTAAATTTTATATTACCGGTATCAACTTTTGATAAGCATGATAAGACGCAGCTTTTGGCAAAGTTTTAAAAATTCTGTACATGGGTTTCAGAGCGACCTTAAATTTTCGAAAATTTAAGGTTGCCAAATGTTGCATCTTATCATGTTTATCAAAAGTTGATACCGGTAATACATGTATAAAAAAATTCACCGTGCTGTTTTTGAATAATAAGCCCCTAAACCTGTAATTAAGGGTGTTTTTAGGAGATCATACTGCTGGTAAGGTAACCTATTGTGTCACAAAAATGATAGCAACGTGTTCACTAATGATTGAGCAGTTTTTTGATACCATGATTGTAGTGTCAAGGGATAAAGACTGCTTATAAGGACCCATCCAAATATAGGTGCTGGAAACTGTTTTGAGCCACCTTAAATAATCCTTGCAACTGTGGTGTTAACAGCTTCATTTTATCTGTATAAATGATCGCTTGCAATGGTTTCATTCAATTTCTGACCTTGCATGTGTGTTTATAATTGAAAAGTAAACAAACGATAAAATTAGCTCGTCTCACTGAACATGTCGCATTCTACACTTGTGGTGTACCCCTCTTCCCTCATCCTCATCAAACTGAAGTTTTCCTTTCTGGCACCATATCGCCTTTGAGTAAATTCAGTCATGTCCAATATACCCAAACTGATACGGTTCAAAATTACAAGTTTACGATCCGTACCGTTTGGCAGATCGTAAAAGACAGTTTTCGGTCCGTATACAATCGGAAAATTCTACCTCATTAGTGGTACATTAACATAAATTACCTGTTATTCAAGCGAAGGGGTCATAGCGGTTTGTCGATCCGTACGGTTTGTACAGATCGTAAACGCAGTTCTCGATCCGTGTACGATCGGAAAATTGCATCTCATTTTGGGGTCTTCGATTTCAATCACGTGTTACTTGAGCGAAGGGGTCACAATGGTTTGTCCATCCGTACCGTTTGAACGGATCTTAAACGCAGTTTACAGTCCGTATACGGTCCGTCAAATGCATCTCATCAAGTGTTTGAACAAAAGAAATTATGAATCGACGAATACTGCCACAAAAAACAAGCCAGATATACATGTATACCTCGTTCTTAAAACGCGAGCGACAACATAACCCGTTTAGAGCGAAAGAAATCATCAATCGACGGATACTGCCACAGCAAACGAGGCAGATATACATGTATACCTCGTTCTTTAAGCTTGAGCCACAGGCGTCCCAAGCTCACGTTTAGAGAAAGCGAAGAATTATTATATATTTATTCATATAAGCGTTACGGCTGTGCGAGTTGGAACGTGACCTTTCATCTTACGCGGTGTTAGGTTACGCGAGAACCGTTGAGAATTTGAGCGCGTTATAAGACTTTGTATGGGGAACAAAATATCGCCGATTTACAACGCTAAATACTTTGAAATATCCACATATATTAAGTAAGATGATTAAAACAAACTTACCTTTTGTGTGTCCGTTATGCTTTGTCGTTATTTTCGCTGTTTTGGGCGTTTTATGTCACTATTGTTCTTCCCTTCATAAGACGGAGTCAAGGTAGCACACTCGGATTTCGACCGTTGTCAACTCGGAGGCGGTTTGCGTCCAGAAAATCCATCCGATGGGAAATTTTTTCGTCCACAGTTAAGGCTCTATGATCCTTGCACCCACACAAATGTCTCTTCCTCGAAAATCTTCGCGCATTGCGCTGAAAATGAGCATTTTCCACAGCCGATTCCACGATCGCTTCTTTATACAGCACCGTGTGATACTGTGGTCCGACACGGCCGCGGAATAGGCTTGGGCCCAAGGTCAAATTTCACGCTACCCGGAGTGATACAGTCAATAATTGTACATCACTTACCCCATCCCCTGAGTGAACTATCGCCAGGCTCCATTGTCCCGATCAACCAATGGCATAGCGAGGTGACGTGACGAGAGATAAACAACGGACACGATTTGTAAATCGGCGATATTTTGTTCCCCATACAAAGTCTTATAACGCGCTCAAATTCTCAACGGTTCTCGCGTAACCTAACACCGCGTAAGATGAAAGGTCACGTTCCAACTCGCACAGCCGTAACGCTTATATGAATAAATATATAATAATTCTTCGCTTTCTCTAAACGTGAGCTTGGGACGCCTGTGCTTGAGCGAATAGTATGACCCGTTTAGAGCGAAAGAAATTATGAATCGACGAATACTGCCACAACAAACAAGCCAGATATACATGTATACCTCGTTCTTAAAACGCGAGCGACACATAACCCGTTTAGAGCGAAGAAATTATCATCGACGATACTGCCACAACAAAAGGCAGATATACATGTATACCTCGTTCTTAAGCGTGAGCGAATAGTATGACCTCGTTTAGAGTAACGATTATGAAACGTGAGCAACAATATGACCCGTTTAGAGCGAAACAAATTATCAATCGACGGATACTGCCACAACAAACGAGGCAGATATACATGTATACCTCGTTCTTTAAGCGTGAGCGAATAGTATGACCCGTTTAGAGCGAAAGAAATTATGAATCGACGAATACTGCCACAAAAAACAAGCCAGATATACATGTATACCTCGTTCTTAAACGTGTGCGACAACATGACCCGTGTAATCGAAGAATACTGCATATAACAAACGAGGCAGATATACATGTATACCTCGTTCTTTAAGCGTGAGCGAATAGTATGACCCGTTTAGAGCGAAAGAAATTACGAATCGACGAATCAGCTGACTGCCACAACAAACAAGTTTTGGTAAATACAATCCATATTCTTTGTTCTTAAAGCGCGCGAGCCCAAACACACACTTTAAATAAGTTGTTTATCTTCTTTCTTAAATTTTGCGAGCCCAACACACGCTATATTCAATATGTATTTTGTTTCTGCGAATTTAACTGTTGGGACTTCAACGCAAATGACGGTTGCCACTTTTTGATTAGCCATTAACTTTTCTAAGGATTTTATTCTCCTTGCTTTATTTCATTGTAAATCTAGGTGGCTGTAATAATGTAGAATTTGTTCGCTTATTTTACAGAATGATTACGGTCGTTTTGGTCGATGCTCTGGTCGCCTGGAGCCATATCGCCCGTACCAAGAGTTTTATCGGCCGAACTGGGAATGCTGAAGTTTGTTGGCATCTCTTTACAAATTACAAAATTCAAACACTTTTGTCCTCGGGCGAAACTACTTCATAATTCGGGTGAAGCGGATTCATTCGGGGAAAATTACTCCGGGCAAATAGGATATCAGGCGAAACGATCCAGTCTTCTATTGAACTGGAAATTCTTGTATCGTTCCATTTGTCTCAGTGTTGCGCTAAGCCTTTGGTCACTGTAATAATTGTTCTTCGTTTTTAAGGAGTATTCGTGTTGCAATATGGCTTAATCAGGAACGCGTAGTTTTTTAAGCTAAAGCAAAAAAAATAATGCATTGGTCATTGACTTTTGTAGATTTGGTGGCTCCTAAAGGAGCCTTTTTTTGTTCTTCTGTAGAGAAGGGTTTTTGAACTTTTTTAATTTTTTTTTTGCTTTTTTATGTTTTTCTTCACGCTGTTTGTAGCTTGTTCACTTCATTGTTTAGGGAGACCGTTGAGATATAAGAGTTTGTTGTAGTCCAAGTCGTGGTAAAACCAAGTACTTCTCTTCTGGTCAGCATTGTTTAACACAAAGTCCAGTTGTCTTGCCCTCTTCTCAGCCTTGTGTGGCGCCCAAGATTGTGATAGAAAGATCCACTTGGTAATCAAGTACGGTGAACAGCCATTTCCCAGCAAGAATAGTGCTAGCTTGAACGTTTCTTTATCGCCGATTGGTTTCTGCCAGAAAACCATTTTCATCTCATCTGGCCAGGTTTTAAGGGGGAAGAATGCATCTCCATTCAGGATTTTAAAGAGTTCTGCTCTTTCCTGTGATACTTCTTTTTTGGATGGGTATCTGATCGTCTCGCGGTATTCACGCAGTGCAGACATCACTCAGTACTTATCGAAACGTTCTTCTCAAAGTGACTCGGTGGACAGTGAAATCATTTTGTCGGTCACCTTTTATATTCATCAATTTCAATGTTATGCAGTTTTCTCGGTTTTCGGCCTTCTTTATTTTAAAAGCACCGATTTCATCACACGTTTGTAATGGGGCGGCTTTAGCATATTTAATGAAGCATATTAAAAGTTATTGTTACTTGGTCTTTATAAATCGCCGGCGTTCATGTTTGGCACTTTCATTCCTCTACTACCTCTGGGTTGGATAAAAGTGTGGTCTATCACGATAAAGTCTTAAAGACATGACGATGTTGTGTAGCGAAAATGAATCTGTTGTGGTGTTCACCTTCTTATATTGCGTTATTTGCAATATCGCACTTTTCCGTTAATTTTTTTTCATTGTTTAATTGACATAACTTAATCCGAACAAATATTTCCTCTACAGTAGTTCCGCATGTAATCAGATGCAATTTTCAGATCGTGTACGGATTGAAAAGCGCCTATTCCATCTGTACGAACCGTACGGATCGACAACCCGTGAGACCCCCTTCCGCCGGTAGAAGAGAAAAATATTCTAAGTCCCCTTAATCAGATGCAGTTTTCAGATCGTGTACGGATTGAAAGGTGCCTATTCCATCTGTACGAACCGTACGGATCGACAACCCGTGAGACCCCCTTCCGCCGGTAAAAAGGGAAAATATTCTAAGTCCCCTTAATCAGATGCAATTTTCAGATCGTGTACGGATTGAAAGGAGCCTATTCCATCTGTACGGACTGTACGGATCGACAACTCGTGAAAGGCCCTTCCGCCGGTAAAACGGGAGAATATTGTAAGTCCCCTTAATCAGATGCAATTTTCAGATCGTGTACGGATTGAAAGGCGCCTATTTCATCTGTACGAACCGTACGGATCGACATCCCGTGAGATCCCCTTCCGCCGATAGAACGGGAAAATATTCTTAGTCCCCTTAATCAGATGCAGTTTACAGATCGTGTACGGATTGAAGAGCGCCTATTCCATCTGTACGAACCGTACGGATCGACAACCCGTGAGACCCCTTCCGCGGGATCGACAAGCTGTGTCACTCCCTCGACTCCGCAGGACGTGATTTATATTCTAAGTCCTCTTAATGAGATGCAATTTTCCGACCGTATACGGATGGAAAACGGCCCTTTCCATCCGTACAAACCGAACGGATCGACAAGCTGTGTCATCCCCTCTGACTCCGCAGGAAGTGATTTTATATCGACCGCCGACCGCGTTACCTCAGTTTGGTAGAGCACCGGACTTGCCGTTCGGGAGGTCGAGGGTTCAAACCTCGGCCGGACCAACACTCAGGGTCTTTAAATAACTGAGGAAAACGTGCTGCCTTTGTAATGGCACCCGCAAATGGTTAGACGTTCAAGTCTTCTCGGACAAAGGACTATTAAACCGTAGACCCCGTCTCCTGCATCTTCAGTGTTATATGGTTAGCAGGGGACGTTAAAGAACCCACGCACTCATCGAAAAGAGTAGGGCACGGAGTTCCCGGTGTTGTGGTCAGGCCTTGGGGTTGTGGGATTGGGTCGGGCCCGCAGTAATTGGCTCACGCTGTTTGCGGTGTCCCTGCCACGAGTTGGCGAAGCTAAATAAATATTTTAAGTCCCCTTAATGAGATGCAATTTTTCCGACCGTATACGGATGGAAAAACGGCCCTTAAGTGTTACATCAAAATCTGTTGTTATTATTACAACAGGTGTTATGGTTTATGTTCCCTAATAACCCCCTTGGTTTGGTCAAAAGTCTCTCCCCAGATTTATGTTTCTCCCAAGAAACAAGTCTGTTCCTGAAGGCCACCCAGTGAACTTTAGCTGCAAAGCCACAGGTGTTCCCAAGCCAACATTCTCTCTGGACATTTAATGATGGGGACCTGCCATTAGGTTCCAGTCAAACCAGCCATGGTGAAGGATCATTTCTGGAGTTGCCTTACACTACAAAACGTATGGAAGGAATCTACATGTGTACAGCAGAAAACAAAGCTCACACAACAACCTCTTCTGCATATCTTCATGTTTTTGGTAAGCAGATAGAAAATCTGCCTTATTCCGGATCATTAATGGCAGTTACAACATGACGTGACTTGAACAGCTTCAAAAATACCATCTGAAGAAATTTTGCAACCCATAACCTCTTAAAAGAGTCATTTTAGTGCTCTAGCTACCAACTGAGCTATTACATCACCTGACCAACCTAATACATTCAGTTGAACTCTGCTGTCTTGAACTTGTTAAAGTCATCTTAAATTTAAAGCCTATTTCCTGTGAATATACTATTCCAGTCATATATATGTACATGTACTTTGGGCTATCTCAACTTCTTTGCTATATTGAACTGTTCTTTATTTCCTTAGAAAGTGCAAGATAGCTGAGCTTAATTTTATATACAATAACAACATCCATACTCATCATGGTTGCCACAGGTCAAGAAATGGTCAGCAAAAAACATATTTTACTATAGGTCAGGAAATGGTATTTTGAGGTAGGGAAAATCGATGTTTTGACGAAAAGTCAGGGAAAATTGAAATAATTTAACGTGACTGATTTAATACCATTGAGGGCTGGACAAAACCTTTGGGGTCACTATGATCTCTGTTATTTTGTCCTTAAAGAAGGAAAATTTGCTGAAAAATGTCGTCATGGATGGGCAGAAAGGACGGCTGTATAAGTTGAGGTCAGATGGCTAGCTACTACATATGTAGATCCGACATTTTATATTTATTTTGCCAGGAAAAAGTCAGGGAGTTTTGAAAAGTGAGGCCTGTGGTGACCATGATCCCTGGGGCAGATAATTGTAACAAATGTGGCAATATGCACTGCTATAATGGCTATGTTGTGCTGATTAGCAGTGCAACTAGCCTCAAAATTGTTTCACCTTTATAAATCTCCTCATTTTTCTGATCACCACTGCAAAAAAATTATCATTGTAGCTATTTTCGTTAATTTCCTCTGAATTTGTGAAGTCTGTAAAATTAGCCCTTTCCGTGGCTATGACTGAGCAGTAGTGAAGAACGGGGTGACTGGGCATCTGACTCATTGAAGGACCAACAATGTTTTCCTTCTAATAAGAATGTACGGGAACAAGCAAAAGTATGATTCAAAATCGTTCTAGAATGCAAGGAAGATGTGTTTTTAAAGGGATTTGCAATACAGCATGCTTAAGAGAGAGCAATCATCTTCATGCAATACCCATATCCAGTTACACTCGTCCAGAAGCAAGAAAAAGCCGAAAGCAGTGTGCCAACTTGTGGGAAGTCGAACATCGAGCAGTTCTTCAATCTCGGGTTCGCCATTACTGTAAAAACCCAATGATTTTCAGGGACTGTATATCTTCCCTAGCTTCTAGCATAAAGCTTGTTATTTTCAAAGCAGACGAGACACAAATGGTTGAAATAAGCTGGGAGTCATCTGACTCATCAAATGAGCCTAGTTGTCACAGACCAAAATAATGGAAACTACTGTAGCTGAAATAATTATACGGCAGAGTCAAATAGAGAACAGTTACAATAGTATTTTCTAATTTTAAAGGTTTCTCGCCTCTTGTACTAACTAGTATATATCCTATACGGCACTTGCACTTTGAAATAATTATCAGAATACTAGTCAGATGTTATCAGATGTTAATATAAAGTCTTTCCTACATTTTTGATATTCACTTAATAATACTGTAGAACTCATATTGCTATGCTTAAAGTGCTCATGCACCATATACACAACAATAGTGACGTTATGGATTTTATGAGCGCAAGAGGTTTACAAGGGTACATGTATTATGACTGCTATAGACTTCGAGAAAGCCTTTGATTCCATCAATTGAATTTTTTATTAAAATCACTGGAATCTTTTGGCTTTGGAGAATCTTTCACGGCATGGATCAAAACGTTTTATAAGAATGTATCGAGCTCAGTGACAAATAATGGTTTTTCAACTTGCTCCTTTAATCTCAGACGGGGTGTCTGCCAGGGCGACCCACTTTCACCATCCCTTTTCATCATATTACTTGAACTGCTTGCTATCTCTGTGCATATACAATGATCAAATAAGTGGTATTGTGGTGGATGGAAAGGAACTGAAATTAGTCATATTTGCAGACAACATGACATTATTTGTCCATGACAAACAGTCACACCTCGCCCTATTCAACACCATCAAGCTTTTCAGCACATACTCGGGCTTGTGTGTAAATCATGACAAACACAGAAGTTCTTTATCATTGGCAATATGGAAATAAAAAGCTCAGAGTTAGGTGTAAAAGAGATAGCAAGGTGGTTAAAATCTTGGGTGTCCATTTCACCAATAACCACTCTTTGTTTCACAAAATGAGATTTCGAAACTATTGAGAAATTTTTGAGAGAATCTTTAGATACCATGTTTCTTTGCGCTTTATCTCAAAAAAGTGGGAGGTCAATTTTTATTCCATTCCAACTTTGATCTCACAAAGTTATCAGTAGCTGCTCTTCCAGACTTTTACAAAGAATGCGTCTTAACTTGGTCT
>JAHPZR010023771.1:0-12065 GCA_019787425.1 Platygyra sinensis
AGTTTTCAGGAGATAAATAGCGTGACACTGAAATGACTGTAATTTGCATACATTTGAATATAAACATGAATTTTAAACGACAGGTATCAAAAGCTTGTACCAGCTGAACAGCCGAAACGTCTTGAAATGCGAGACAAAAAGGAAGTGACAATAGAATTGATGTACCGGCTTCCCTGAGCTGTATTCTGACGAATACAGAGCCCGACAAAAGAATATTCAACAGTCCTCAAGACAGAGCGTGACCTTACTATCACTCAACACTAATCTCAAATCCCGTTGTGTTGTGGTATTGAAAAACTACGCTCGACTTATGATGAGCGGATGCGATCACCAAATCGACGAATCTTCGCGTCTTATTAACCCAGTTGTGAACGCTTCGACGGAAGATATCGATCGAATGGCGGTCGGCAACATTAAAGTTTACAAAAGAAGATGGTATATCTTAATGCTTTTTACGCTTCTCAACGCAACAGGGAATATTCTGTGGAATACATGGCCTCCAGTTCAAGAGACATGCCAACTGGTATTTGGTTGGGATAAAACGAACGTGTTGATAATCGGCGCTTTACAAGCGCTTGGTTCAATAATCAGCATTGTGCCGTCCGCATGGCTTTTGGACACAAAAGGTGAGCTACAAGCATGTTTATTTTCATTTTGCCTTTGTTAACCCTTGTGAAAAACGACATAGATTTGGAGGAATAAAGCGATCGACCGGCACATTTGTTGTTTATCGATATTAAACAAAGGACTTGTTCGCTCATGTTGCTCTGTCCGCTTGAACAGTCAACTGGGATCTTCATTTTAAAAGCAGCATTGAAGCAGCCTCAGGATTTTAAATGGCAGTCTGCCAATTGGTTGGGTTAAGTGTTTATAATCTAGCGCGTTCTTACCAACGCCGGCCGTGGTGATCAAGCTAGACAATCAGGAAATTTTTGGATCAGATTCTTGACTACATTTAGCTCCTCTATAAAGTAGATCTAATCTAAGTCCATCGACCATGGCCCTTGAAGTGTATCAGTGTGTACAGGGTGTGTATGTAAGAGAAATAGCTATGTTCTATCGTTTCTCTTTCGCCCGCGCACAGAGCCGGCTATTTTGGCCTTGCGCTTTCTGTGGTCACACTCAATGGACTGAAGGCGCTAGGCATAGCGACAAAACGACATACATGTTTTCAGAGTAAACATTCAGTATAAACGGCCTGACACAATAGCAACACAACAGCATGGACATAGCGACATAATGGAAAAAAAACTGATATTTTTGTCGTTATTGTGAACTAGAAAAGAAAGTCGCTTGGAGTCTATTCAGATCCCCGAGGGATGATGGTCCCTTATTGAGGGTGATACGGGGGGGGGGGGGGGGGGGGGTCGTCTCTGTCACGGTTCAGGCACGCAAAAAATAGAGGATCTCTGATCACGGATATAAGAAATCCGTTATCCCGAATCACGAAAATAAGCAAGTGAGATACATTTTTTAACAACTTTTTCTTACACTAGAAACTAGAAACAGTGTTCGAGGAAATTAAGCAAAATCGCGAATGGCTAAGTCAAGGACCCATTTTGCAAATCACATTCCTAAAATAAAGACACTCTGGATAGATGATTCTAATCATTCGGAGGACTTGCGTTTCAAAACACGTAAAATAGAGAACATCGAATATCGGTTAAGGTTCTTCACGAGTCACGCAAATACCTTTAGGTAACGAGTCACGAAAATAATTTCCTAAATTCACGTTTCACGGAAAAGATCAGCTAATCACGCTTCACAAGAGTACCTCTTGTGTTGGCAAACCAGATATACGGGGCAGCTGAAGACTCTTCTATGAAGACTGATATGCACCTCATGATAACAACTGAAAGTGGATTCCACTGTTTACGTGCGTACGGACGTAAGCTTTAGCTGGCTTTACGTGCGTAAATAACTGAAATAGAGGTAAGGTAAGGTAAAGTCTGCATTCGGGCCAAGTGGCCCATCAAGCCGGAGCTTATCCCGGTTTCTGTAGCATGAAGCGACTGGGAGTATTTCTACTCCCCCCTGGATGGGATGCTAGTCCATCGCAGGGTTACCCCCAGCATTAAATTCGTCGGTACCAATTTATACACCTGAGTGGAGAGAGGCACCGTGAGAGTAAAGTGTCTTGCCTAAGAACACAACACAATGTCCCCGGTCAGGGCTCGAACCCGGAGCGCTCGCTCTGGAGTCGAGCGCGCTAACCATGAGGCCACCGCGCCTCCCAAATAAAATAGAGACGATGTGTGAAAAGCCGCGCGTAAACGTAAAAGTTGAACCTCGCTCAACTTTTACGTTTACATCCGGCCTTCCATACATTGTCTCTATTTTATTTACGCACGTAAAGCCAGTTAAAGTTTACGTCCGCACGCACTTAAAAATTACGTTAAAATTATCTCATCTGAAATTGATGCATGCTGTGTATACCCTTGGATATACTCCACAGTAGATTTATTTCCACAACCTAGTAGACCTATAGGTTCATTGTTTCATATGTAAGCCTAACAGACCGTAATTTCGTCTCCAAGAACAATTGAAGTAACCAAACTCAAACACTTTCCTTGATCTTATTTCAGGCCTGCGGTTTGCAGTCATATGTTCCATGTCACTTCAGACCTTCGCTGTCGTCTGCGAACTCATCCCGTCCCCTCCCCATGTGAGGACCGCGCTCATCACGTTTGCCGAGTTCCTGATTTCAGTGGCCGTACCCGCTGTACAAAACGCGGGCGTGGTTGTGCTGTCCGCCACCTGGTTCCCGCCACACGAGCGCATGACCGCCACGGCCATCGCCACACTGGTTTCGTACCTTGGATCGGCGTTTAGCTATGTCGTGGGTCCAAACCTCGTACCCGATGTAGATTATGGCAACCTAACCCATTATCAAGCGGGAAAAAGCATCGACATCAACACATTGAGGAATAACACCACTCCAGAACAAATGAAATTTCTTTTGACTAGAATCAACGACTACTTGTTCGTCGAGGCTGTTCTAGTTGGAGTATTATTTTTCGCGGTGCTGATTTATTTTCCCGCCAAACCGCCCAGCCCGCCAAGCTTGTCGTCCGCTGCCGGGCGCCTAGATTTTGCTTCTGGCGCCAAAACTCTGCTCACAAACCGGTCATTCTGGTTACTGTTGTTTATCTTCAGTCTTAGTAACGGAGTGAACTGGGGATGGTCCAGTGTCCAGGACCTTATCTTCTCTGGAGTTGGGATTGATCAGAAGACCGCTGGCTGGTTAGGATTTTGGGCTAACGTTGCTTCCCTTCTTGGTATATCCTTTTCTTGGTAAGTTTCCTGTAGACTGGAATACCCCAGGGAAATCTTCCTGTTTCCCCTCGGGAATAGCAGGGAATATGAGAGAAACGCTGTTAAATATGGTATGATCATTCAATTTAACGCTAAACATGTGAACCAAAACTGAAATACGTATGTATATTTTTTCTTTACACAGGTACGCCGATCGCATTCAGAGCTTCACCAAACCAATCTTAATCTTCCTTTTTGTCGCAACAGCCTGTGCTCAAACAGTCCTCTCTCTTGCGTGCGAGGAAATCATACCTCTAACAAAACCCATCTTCTATGCCTCAGGCATCTCACAAGTGGTTTTGTTCTGTGGAACTGTTCCCCTAATCATGGAACTCGCTGCTGAGTGCGCATATCCGGTCGCTGAAGGAATCACTTCTGGTGTAATGATCTTATCTGTATACGCCATCAATTTTGTTTTTTTTATTGCTTTCATGTTTCCGCAAGCGAGCCCGCGATGGATGAACTGGTTACTAGTCTCGTCAACAGTGGTTTGCACTCCGCTTATAGCGCTGTACAGGGAGAGATACAAACGACTGGATGTGGACCAATCAAAACAGAGTTGATGTCTATGATAACATTTATAAAAAAATACCTCTAAACAAGGACGGAAATTTTAGCGTCAATGGTCAGATCTGTACAGATAAATGGTAGTTGTTATTTCTATTTGAAGATCAACTTGGACCACAATTAACACTCCCTTGTATAAATCCCTTTTCTCGATGCCCTTCTTTAGATCGAGGCTCTGTAGAATAGTGAACTTGCGCATGACACAGAGGCCTAAAGGCCTTCACGACACTTATTTGAAGTGAAGGATTAAGAAGGGAGAATATTATCCATAGTTTTTGGAGTGTTTGCTATAGAGTGTAATAAAATGAACTATTTCTTCCATGAGAAACGAGAAACTGTAAGGGGCTGCATACGATAAACACTGACACTTTGTCTCCTTGCGCCCCGAAACACGTGCAGTGGCAACGCGTGTTTCGGGGAGCAAGTGGGTTCAAAGTACGGAACTTGATATAGTGAACAGGTCACTTTGCAATTTATATGCGTTGGCTCTTGGGCTGGCGTTACATATCTTCGCTACACAGTGCTGATGAGTCCCAACACTGACGAAGCAGCTCTCCACTGTTGCAATCTTGCTTTATCGGTTCTTGTCATGTTTGGTGTCTCAAAACGTTTTTCACGTAGTATCTGCCTTGCAGTTTATTTCTTCCAGTCTTCTGTCATATATAAATAGCTTTTGCTCAATCCCTCTCAGTTTGCTGAGCCTTCGTTGGTTGTCTGATAACGTAACATACTGCTGCTGTATCACCAGTGCAGTGATACACAGTCTGTAGCTGTGCGTGTATCCTCTCCGCTCTTCCAGACTCCTCCACCAACCGCATCCGATCCAACTGATATCATTTCTCAAGGCATAACTTAAAAGTCTTTTAAAAGCTTAGGCGTAATGTAGACGCAAAAAAAAAAACAGAGATGGGATTAAGCCAGGAAATGGCATCAAAAGGGAATGAAATTTTGTAACAACCCGGGCAAGAAAAAATCAGCAACCAAGATGAAAGTTAACGTTTGACTATTTGTCGATAGTTATGTACCTACTGTAGAACTCCAGAGTGCTAGTAGTAGCTAGCAGTGGCGTTTCGTACGTCGTCACGATGAAATCAACTGATGTATCGTAACGTAAAAGCTCTCTTTAGCAACCCCCTCCACGCCCCCTTAGAATTAAGCCGTAAAGCAAAACCACTATAATACCCATTTGAATAAACTGTATGAGCTTGTAGAGATGTGAATAAGCCGGGAGAGTTAATTTAACTTTTTTTTTCGAGCTATCCACTCACCATCAGCTTACATTTTTTCACTTCTTCGTCTTATGTCTCAAACCTGATTTCAAATTGCCCTTCCCCCTTCCAGAAAGGACTTGAATACAGAATCAATGAATGCAGGAGCCAATTCAGTACTAGGAGTCTGTAACTCCCATAACAAGCAAATGCGACGGCATTTTTACAAGCCAGTCTATTTTTAGATATTTTTTCCCGCGAAATAGCCCAGATCCAGTCTACGTGAGCACGCTTCGTTAAGGATAAAACAATGCAGCCTCACGTGAACATGTCGACATCATGTCGACATTAGTCAGTGCTTTTGATTGCAATTGGTTACTGAGGTTCCTGTGGGGATCTGAATTCGAGATAATTTTAAACTAAATATAGATCGGTCTGTGAAAACGCTGTGACAGGAATATGCGCTAGTTGCAGGCTCCTAGTGATGAGCTCCTGATGAAAGAGAGTGCCCTGGGCACGAGAGCAGCTGTATTTACAAGAGAAAATGACAAATGCTAATGTCCTATTGGTCAAGTTGTCATCGATTCAGCATACCGTTTCCCGGACAATCGTGTGCTTCTACAAATATCAATCTATCGCATCATCTTCGGTATATCTCGCCAAGCTCAATCTTTTTTATGATTAATCATTACATGAATGGAACATTTTGAGCAGTTTTTGACGCTCAGAGTTTGTCTTAAAATGTAGAAATAACGATTCAACTGTGTAACTGATTAATTCTGCTTTTCAAAACATATACATCGGCGAGCACAGCAACGTTCGAAAATACACTAAAGCAGAAACAAACGGTGAGTAAACAAATAAGTTATTTTAAAAGAAAAACTTGAAATACAGAACTATAGATTGGGGGAAAACTGGTATTTGCTTAGTAGAAGATTTCGATTCTGAGGAAACAAAAATAGAAATCCCGATTGTATTTATATCATGTATATGCAATATGTAGCACAGTTACAGATTCAACCTGTCTTAATTCTGCTGTCTTTTAAAGCTGCGCCCGGGAATCGAAAGCCGCTTGTAGACACTTTTCTCAAACTGCTTTACAGAGATTTTCCAAACAAGAAACGGAAAAATATCGATTCCTCACAGTGTCAAGGAACAAAATGTCCTCATTAATTTTTAAAGCTATATTTGTAGCAAAAAAAAAAAACAGGAAGAAAACAAAATCTTTATATGTAAACCGACCTGGATTATGTCGCCGAAATTTTCATCGACTTTGTGTGGTTTACAAGGGTACGAGAAAAGATTAAATTAAAACGTGTGTCACCGCCCCAAAATTAAATGTTTGATTATTTCAGTTCTAAAGCAATGAATTGCATTGGACATGTTGGAGAGCTTAACGGATTCATCAACACTTACTCTCTAACTATTACGCTGACTACGCGAAAGGGAGAATATCCGGGATCCTTAATTTCAAGCACAACTTAAGAAAAGTTATTATCTGCGAGTTTTGGATATTATACCTCTGTCTCGCCCTTTTGATTTCAAGCACTTAGCGTCGCAGGTTTATACACTTATAAATCCATTTACTGAACTCGTTTGCACTCAGTTTTTTACATAGAAAAGTTTTCGTACTGTTTTGATCTTATATGCGCTTTAACTTCACACTGACACAGAAGAATTTCAAAAACTCTAGATTGAACATAAAATCTTGTTTTCTCTTATCTAAAGCATTGTTGAACTAAATTTATTTAGGAAGGTTAGTCATTAAGTCTGAAATGTGGCGCTAATTTCAGTGTGAAATTCTGCAGTTTATGTTTCAATTTTGCATGTTTCTTTATATAGGCTTTATAAATACGTATAGCTTCAAGTTATCATGCCTTGGAATCATTTCAATTGCGACGAAATTCAGTGCAGAGGGAAAGAAGCACTACTCAGAAATCGCACTCGGTCGAGAAGCAGTAGACGTGTTCCTTCATCACACCTCAGCAAATCTTGTGAAGGTAATCTCATATTTACTACAGTTGAATTCTAGTTTTTAGGGAATTTGCTGAAAGGTTCTGAAGGCCACTGATGGGGTAAAAAAATCCCCTCCCGGCCCTTCTAATATCAGCATTGAAATGGACCCATTTTCAACTATATCATATTTTTCGACAAAGATCACGTAAAATCGCTGAAATATCTTTCCAGAAATTCTCAACAATTTTTCTAAATATCAATTAATCTTCTGTCGCAAAAAACCCTCTTATGTTTAAACAGATTTTGAATCAGTTGAGGTGAAAATTTCGACATTTTCCTGCTTGAGTATTTGAAGGAATAGAGAGAGCAGATTCAGGCTCTTCGATGTTTCCAATACCGTCATTTTGGAAAAATGCTGCTTTAGTGCTTTCAGAGAAAAGGAGTATCATAGAACTGAGAATTGTTTCAATGAAATAGCGGGGAAAACACAGGGCTCAACCAAAAAAAATGTTTTTAAATATCCCTAAAATTAGCCGGATATTTGTGGAAAGCCTCCTAACTGATATGTTGGGCTTTAATTTAACAGTCATCTTCGATGAAGAAAACTCGTCGGAACAAGAGTCATCGAGAACACAGTGGGGTCTGTGCAGAATATCTAACTCAGGGTATTCATACAGTTGCACTGATGTCACCTTCCCTTTTGGTTTTACGAACGACGAATGTCAAATGCTGGCCACTCGACAACGGGCTACAAACTATCTGTTTCATATGTACACTGACAGAGGGCGTCCTGTGCAGTCAGTGCAAAGATCAACGAGTCCTAATTCTTCGTCTTGGCGCCTAGTCAAAACCCCTAGTGAACAAGGCCCAATCAAAATGGCGACAGCCTTTGCGAGAAAGCAAGATAGCTCGAGATTGTTGAATAATGCCTGCTCTACTTCTCTGTCTAAGAGGAAAGAAAAGGGAGCCAAAATCACACAACCTCGGAGGGAAAGCCTGGTACAAGAAACTGAGGCTTGTATTGATGATTCAACAGTAACGATAATGATTCGCAGCTTGAATAGAGACTTGTCGCCGTCCGCGCGATTAGAACGTTATTTAATTAGCCTGCAACGAGCGGGGTTTTTAACGAGTGCAACTAAAGAAAAAAGTAAAAAGTCTCCAATTGAATTAGACAGAGGAATCACGGAAAACGCTCGGCAAGTTAGTTTAAGGTCGAAGTATTTACCTCATCCTCCACTGTACTTATTTGAAAGAGCAGTTAAAAATTCCCCTTTCAATAATAAACAAAGATGAAAAATATCTAGCTTGTGATGTGATTTTACTTTTCTCGCGACTTTCTTCCTTGTAATTTGTTCCCAGGCAAACTAATGCTAACCAATCAGTGACGATTGTCTTCTTGGCCAATCCGGTCCATATCAAAACCGAACGCATGATTTTGACAAATCGCTGGAGCCGTTCAACATAGTATGAGCCTACAGTTCAATCCCTTTTTAATCAGCCACCCTCGGAGAAATGGATAGTGACCAAAGAAGGCAATAGAAAAGCTATCATCATACTCTCTTGTAGCTGCCTAATATGAATAAGGGTGCAGGTCGTTTAATCCATGGGGTTTGACTGTAAGTAGTTTTACCTGTTCAAAAGTCATTGCTTAAGAGCAAGAAGTACTCGAGTCACTAGAATCCGTGGAATAAGTTTAAAAAAATCCAAAAAGAAATGAAGAAAAGAAAAATTAAAAAAGAAAACAAGAAAAAAAAAAACAAACAAATAAAGGAAACATGTTTTCGAATGATAAAAGTTCTAAAAAAGGAGTTTAAAACAGATCTAAAAACGTTAAAACTGAATTTTCGACCGCCTTTTGTGGTCTTCTTGAGCGGAGAAATGTACTCTGAGAGAACTGCTGTTGTTAAGACCTTAATGGCTGCGCTAAATGCATTCCGCCTTTTGCGGTATTTTTTAGTGAAACGTACTCTGTAAGTCACGGAATGCAAATTTATAGAGCAAAACAACGGTCAATGTTCATTATTGTCGCTCAGGGAGGAAACCAGTGATGCATAAACCCCTGGTAGGGCACTCCTTTCATTCACAAAGTTTTTGTCCAGGAATGGATGCAATGAATCTACAAAGAGCCTTTTGTCCTTGGTTTTTACGCCTGTTTCCAAAATGCTCACATAATTAGGGTGTATGTCGTCATCCCGGCTTTACCGCTCGCTTGTCGGCTCCGCCGCCAAAATCTTCTTTCGCGTGCGCTTACAATACAGCCAGCTACGCGCGCGGGCTAGTCGTGGCCAGTGGTTTCGGCATGCTGTTTTACCGCGTTCCTGACATTCTCATTCGTTCCAGGCTTGTGTTCAGTCCCCCGAGTTCCAACTTCTTTTACTGCACTTTGTATACAATTCCTTTCAACTGTTCTTTGCATTGGTTTCATGAAAACATGACCCAATATTTTTAGTGGTTTAAAAGCTGTCATAATGTTCTCACGGCTCAAAATCCCTCTAGGTTCGCTCAAGAGACTATGATCATTTTCTCTTGGTTCGCTCCGACACCCTTTTTAAAGTGACGCATATACGCATATGCTTTGTGGTTTTCCCGAGGCTTTTGCGTTGCTTGGTTGATCGACCGACTTTATGAAGTTTCCAGGATAGCCATTAGGTCGTTGATAACACGTCGCTCTTTCTTTGTCAGGAGCCCATTACCCGGCGCTTCCATCTTCCATACTGACCCTCTGGGTCAACCCTGTCCCGTATCTTTTCATTTTTAGAAGCGTTCTCGTCCCCAGAGGCCGCGCTCTGTTTTAGAAGCACCTCCCACGGGACTTTTCGCGGGTGTTTTTACAGTAATGGGCTCCTGGCTCTTGGCTCCTGTCTTTGTGCAGTTGTTGATGAAAAGCATTTAGCGCGGTCAACTAAGGTCTTGACAATAGCTCTCTCTCAGAGTACATTTCTTTGAAGAAGACCGCAGAAAGGGTCGAAAATTCTATTTTACGTTTTAGATCTGTTATAAACTCTTTTAAATCATGAGCACAAATTGCTCGAACAGTCCGGATGTCCCGTATCAATCATCAGCTAAACACACGCAAGTAGACAACAAAGTAAAGATATCTTGTACACTTCTTTGTTACTAGTATTCCTGCTCATAAAGTTGGAAAACGAAAGATCTAAGGTTTTGAACCAAATCAGGTTAGCACCGAAGTGTTTGCACCAGAAAACATCACCTCTCCCCTCCCCCGCCTCTCCCACACGGCAATCTAAGAAAGAACTTTCGTGCGGCTAAACGAAGAAATTCCAGTAACGAAGAGTTCTTGAAGTACCTTATAACCAAAGCTGCTGAGCAACTTTTTGTAGCAGTGCCCAAGCATAGGCTTTGCAGGGGAGCTGGACGTCGGCAAAAAAATTCCCCCCCTCACCCGGACACCGACCCCGACACCCACTAGTTAGTCACGTCACATGACGAACCGGTGGTAAAACATAATACGCGCGCGAGACCGGTGTTTGTGTCTTCAAGGTTTTCAGGGTCGGGGTTTGTCACGGAAGTTTCTTTCATCTTGGCTTGAGTGGTGGATCAAAACAGGCCTTTCATTGTGTAAAAGAGAAGAGGCAAGCAGTGGGTGCTAAAATCCAAACACATCTTGATATGATTAAGGAATCCGTTTAGATCTTTCGTGCGCTGAAACCTTGAATCTTTTTGAACCGGTGAAGCTTCGCTCTTTGACAAGAAGTATTTTGAAGTAGCAGAATTTTCGGAATTTCCTGAGTGCTTCAAGAACTTATTTACAAAAAGGGAACCTCATGAAGAAAAATCAGTCGTTTGAAGAGAGAGCGGCCTTGCTTCGTTCAGAAGATCGGCGATATCGTTCGCTTGGTTCTGTTTACCAAAACAAATGCAAGGTCTACAAACGACGATGGTACATCCTCACTATTTTCTCAATCGTTGCGGCGCTCAACAACTTAATCTGAATACTTGGGGACCTATACAGGGTACTTCACAAGTTGTGTTTGGCTGGGACAACACGACCATTACACTTCTGGCTGATTGGGGTCCGATATCGTTCATTGTTGCCGTTGTTCCGATGTGTTGGTTGATGGATATGAAAGGTAAACGTTATGTCGTTTAGATTATGCTCATTTGTTACTGATAAGTGACTTTTTTTTGTTTCAGTGTAAGCTCAATTTTTAATGATAAAAGATAAGACAGCGGTGAGTTTCGATGGATCCAATGAACAAATTGCTAAACTGCGTGTCAAATGCGTTAGTTCAGCTGATACAAATATGTGGTTTACATACACTCAGGGAATTCTTTCCCGCCATGGGGTGAGGTCAGGTTTTTGGCCTCTGTGGCCTAATACCTCTTATAGGTTAAGTGTAAGGTCTCCTCTGATCTTATGTTCGGTGTATTTTGCTTTTATCCATGGTATTACAGTGTATTGTTCCATAAAAGAACCATTCCCTCGATTGACCCTCCATAGACACTTGATTGTTTATGTTACTCCATCGATACTACGTCAGCGCCTCATTTGCATTCAACTGACACTCCATCGACATCTTGGTCATCAGTCAGTCGAGATTTGTCCATTGAGTGTCAACCAGGTATCATTTGATATGTTCAGCAAGTGTCAATCAAAATATCGATAGTGTGTCATTCGCGGGTCCATTGACAATATTGATTGATACTTGACTACAGATGTCTTTAGTACACTTGATCCTGGAGGCCTTGGATTTTCCGATAACCTTTTTTAGCATGGATATGGATATTTTCTGGAACCACTCATTTTCATGCATTTCATGGTATCCAGTTGGTGATTCTTGTGACAGAGGTTGGAGTTAAGCACCATAACAGGCTCCTTTAACTCAATGAATTGGAGCAAGCATGCTCAGTAATATGGATCTAAGTCGTAGTAAACATATCAATAAATTATTCTTTTTCTTTGTTGATTTATAGGGTTAAGAGTAGCTGTCCTAGTTGCTGTTTTTTGTGAGTTTATTGGATCTGGCCTGCGCTGTATACCGCTCAGTGATCAGC